>CANNZV010000331.1:0-317293 GCA_947561585.1 Caprella mutica | reverse complement strand
CTATCTAAATTTTGAAAAACTTCATAAGCTCATAAATCTTGAAAGAGATGAAATTTTTGAATTCTGATTCCAGATTTAGATTCTCCAAGCAAAATTGCATGAAAATCAATTTATTAGAATTTCGAACAGTTCGATTTGAAGAATGTGTTCGTTTCCGTTGATGTCAATTTTTCTTCTAAATTTTGAAATTGACGTTCAACCTACTTTCTATCAGCAAATATGGATTCATTAGATATCAATTATTAATGGTAAATAATTAGAACATGATTATTCAATTTTCGTGGTAAATAAATAATTAAAATGTGTTTTTAATTAAGCCGTAGTCAAAGAAAAGAGTCCGAACATTTCGAAGCATCTCATATTTTCGCGCGCCAAAGACAATGTTCGGACTCATCTCTTGACTACGGCATGAATTAAAATTCATTTTAATTATTTATTTACTACAAAAGTTGAATAATCATGTTCAAATTATTGATCACCAATAGTCAAAGTATAATGAATCCATATTTGCTGATAGAAAGTAGGATGAATGTCGATTTTAAAATTTAGAAGAAAAATTGACATCAACGGAAACGAACACATTCTTCAAATCTAACTGTTCGAAATTCTAATTATTTGATTTTCATGTAGTTTTGCCTGGAGAATCTAAATCTGGAATCAGAATTCGAAAATTTCATCTCTTTCAAGATTTATGAGCTTATGAAGTTTTTCAAAATTTAGATAGGCCTATTTAAATAGGCAGATTCATGGAATGTGATGTAATTTTATCTAATGAATACAAATCTGAAAACGGATTTGAAGAATTTGTTCCGATTCGAACATAATGATGAAATAAGTTTTATTTGATTAACATCTCAATAGTTTGAAATACTCTAATATGCCTGTAAGTATTATTCTTCGACTCAAAAGTATTGATTCAAACAATTTGAAACCTCTAATTGATCTATTCTTTTACATCTTGAATCATATTATGAAAGCTCTTGAAAATTATGAAAGATGATCTATTCATTGTGATATAATGTTATTCAAATCGATAGGCGATGTCTTCCATGTACTTTCAAAGTTAACCCCATTTGTTAGCGTTTGAAAAATTACATAATTACATTTTTGGTCACACCTATTATCTTTCACCATTTTTTTGAATACAAATACAGCTTCGGTTAGAAAGGATTAAAACACACTTCATTGATTATACAAATGATATGGTTGTTCCTGGTTTAATTCAATAGAACGCGAAGTAAAGTATAACTATACTCAACTTTTTAACTGTAAAGCTGAGCAAGGAGCGTTATTTCGGTATAAAGATATAGTATGATCCACAATGAATAACACTAAAATAGAAATTGATTAAACTTCATATTAAATAATTTATTTTCAGATTGAGTGATCAAACATCATATTTATGAAATAATTAAGCTTCATATTTATTTAATGATTTAATTTCATATTAAACTGATATTACTGAAATGCACTATAGATATACCAACGTTATCCATGTACAACGCGAATATCAAAAATTAAATAATACATATTTGGTGAAGTCCTATTAAAACGTACGTGCGTACGTATAATATAAAAATTGATAATCTGTTAGAACGTATAATAGAAATTTAAAAAAATTAATAGTTTCAAATGTGTTTCTCTAAATGTTTCAAACATTTTCTCAGTGTTTCAAACTTTGTTTTCATGTTTCATACTTTTTTTCACGTTTCAAACTTTCTTTTCATGTTTCAAACAAGCTTTCTAAAAACAAACATCTTTTGAGGTTTTAAACGCGATTTATTGTTTCAAACAAGTTCATAATGTATCAAACAATTTTCCAATTTATCAAACATATGTTTTTAATGTTCCAAATATATTATCAATGTTTCAAATATTTGTAGATTTTTCAGACATGTTTCTAATATTGTAAACATTTTATCAATATTTCGAACGTGTTTTTACTTCCAAATAATCATTCAATGTTTCAAACATGTTCTTAAAGTTTCATAGATGTTCTAAGTGCTTCAAATTTTGTTTTCATGTTTCAAACTTGCATTTTATGTAAAAACCTGTTTTATTACTTCAAACATATTTTAATGTTTCAAAAATTTCTTAATGTTACAAACCTGTTTTCAATGTTCCAAGAATGTTTTTAATGTTTCAATCATTTTTTTAATTTTCCAAACAAGTATCTGATATTGTAAACAGGTTATAAATGTTTCGAACAGTTTTTAATATTTTTCAAATAAGTATTCAATGTTTCAAACATGATCAGTGTTTCTAACTTGTTTTATTATTTCAAATATGTTTTCTCTCAGTGTTTCAATCATGTTGTCAGTTTTTCAAACATGTTGTCATTGTTTCAATCACGTTAAATTATATTTCGAACATGTGTTTATTGTTTCGAACTTCTTTTTAATATATCGAACATGCTAGTAATGTTTCATACATATATTCGATGTTTTAATGTTTCAAGCATGTTTCAATGTTTCAAACATGCTATCAGTGTTTCAAACTTAATTTGAGGGTATTAAATATGTTTCAAATTTTTCAAACCTGATTTAATGTTTAAACACGTTTTTAAAGTTTAAAACATATGATATAACATTTTAAGGTTCCAAACATGCTTGCGATGTTTCACTCATAATTTCAATGAATCAAACATTAAAAATATGTTTGGACACTCTACAATCAACATGTTTCAATTCATATCTTACGTGCTCGAAGATTATCAAATCCTTGAAATTCTGAGCCAGTGGCTTAATTCGAAATGATTTGCATATTCACACATTTTGAACCACAAGATAGTGAATTAATTATAAATATTTACTTGAAAGGTGTTTCATTTAATTACTGATAAATATCTACTAATATAGTATAGTTGCATGCATCAAGGTTTAGGTTTAAAGATATGGTTTAGCATCCTTTAGAAAGAAATTAAAAGATATCATTCTAGTGGTCCAGAATTTCAAAATTGTGCCTATCTACGCATTTTGAGCCCAAGGTAGTGAATTATTCATAGATAGATACGTACAAAGTTTATCGATTCATTACTGATAAATATCTACTAATAATGCATAATTGGTCACATTAATAATAATCGTTAAGGAACTATAGATATGGTTTAGCACTTTTAGGGCAGAAATTAAAAGATACCATTCTAGTGGCTCAGAATTTAAATGTTGTGCCTATCCACGTATTTTGAACAAGAAGGTAGTGAAGTATATATAGAAAGACTGTTACAAAGTTGATTGATTCATTACTGATACATATCTTCTAATAAGGTATAGTTTGGTACATTAATAATAATCTTTAAGGAACTATATATATGGTTTAGCACTTTTAGGGCAGAAATTAAAAGATATCATTCTAGTGGCTCAGAATTTAATTGTTGTGCCTATCCACGTATTTTGAACCAGAAGGTAGTGAAGTATTTATAGAAAGACTGTTACAAAGTTGATCGATTCATTAGTGATACATATGTACTAATAAGGTATAGTTTGGTACATTAATAATATTCTTTAAGGAACTAAATATATGGTTTAACACTTTTAGGGCAGAAATTAAAAAATATCATTCTAGTGGCTCAGAATTTGAATGTTGTGCCTATTCACGTATTTTGAACCAGAAGGTAGTGAAGTTTTTATAGAAAGACTGTTACAAATTTTATCGATTCATTACTGATAAATATCTACTAATAATGCGTAATTGGTCACATTAATAATAATCTTTAAGGAACTAAAGATATGGTTTAGCACTTTTAGGGCAGAAATTAAAAGATACCATTCTAGTGGCTCTGAATTTAAATGTTGTGCCTATCCACGTATTTTGAACCAGAAGGTAGTGAAGTGTTTATAGAATGACTGTTACATAGTTGATCGATTCATTACCGATAAATATTTACTAATAAGGTATAGTTTGCCACATAAATAATAATCTTTAAGGATCTAAAGATATGGTTTAGCACTTTTAGGGCAGAAATTAAAAGATATCATTCTAGTGGCTCCGAATTGAAATGTTGTGCCTATCCACGCATTTTGAGCTACTAGGTAGTGAATTATTTATAGATAGACATTTTTCAAGTTTTCCGATTCATTACGGATAAATATATGCTAATATGGTCTAGTTGCACGCATAAATAATACTCTTTAAGGATCTAAAGATATGGTTTAGCACTTTTAGGGAAGAAAATATAACATTGTATTCTAGTGACTCAGAATAGAAATATATCGCTAGTAGAGGAATTCTGAGCCACTAATGATTATTTTCTCGTTATCAATGATATTACACAATGTTTATTAATTCTTTCTCATTAGCACATCTTGAATTACAATGAATACGCGTGTTTTCACAAGGAAAACATAAAATTTAGCTTGATTAGAATATTTGTTGAAGTGGCTCAATTTGCTATTTCAATGGAGGTCTATGTTCGATACGAGCCACTGTTTTTTAATATCCATTAAACTGAATTTTTTTTTATTTTTTTTTTGTGCTCTATTTATTTATAATCATATTACATATATTTCTTGTTGACAAAATGTCATTTAGTAGGTATTTTTGAAAAGTGGCTCAAAATCAAAATATTCAATTTTGAGCCACTTCCTTATTTTCTGAAATACCATCATTTTATTATTTTTTTATAATTATATCTCATTTATAATGCAATCTAAATAATATATTAAACTGTTAACTTTGTACAAAGTCTGTAAGACCTAAAATTGAAGTGGCTCAAAATCCGCATTTACTTAACCGAAGTAACTTACATACGTTTGTGTGCTGTATTAGAACAAGGCATAGTAAATCTTTAACATTTTGGTTAGTTGATTATAATGTTTTAGTTACGTATTTTTCAAAAAAATATACTGTATGTAGATAGGATGTTAATTAAATAAAAATTTTGGAGCAAGAAATGATAACGAACCAGAAACGGACAAAGTAAAGATAACGGATCAGAAATTAATTAAGCTAGTAATGATAACGGACCAGAAATATAGCTAGTAAAGTTAACGGATAAATATACAAACCTAATAAGTGATAATATTAATGATTAATGTACATTAATATTGCATATTCCATTAATTGAAAGAATTTTTGAAAAATCGTGATCCATTTTGAAGTTGTGAAGAAAGAGTGTGGTATCTACGATTCCAAAATTATATTCTAATTCCAATTATTGGTCAATCATTAATAATTTAACCAAGTAAAGATAACGGACCAGAATTCAACCTGGTAAAGATAATAGATCCTGCTCTGTTATCTTTACTTGCTCCAAGATTTTAAATTCTAAACTTTTATGAACTACATGTAGTTGTATTATATAATAAAGTGTGTAATTTTTAAATATTTTTAAACACCATGCATATCTAAGCTGCAACTCCTAGTTAAAGTTTCACTTTTTCACCGTGTAACTATTTAGATTGGTCAGTTTCACACAAGTGTTAATAATTGATGTCAAATCAGCTCCGCGTAACGTTTGTGATTTAAGTTTTGTTCAATAAATTTATACGCTTGTGCAATGTGTAGCCAACTGACACCAAGATGTAATCGTTTAATATTGTTTATATCATGATGTTGTGTTGCTTGAATCTGTTGTAAGTTTTCCAATTCTTTGGATGAATTTAATACTTTCTGGAACTTGATGTAAAGTGATGAAATAATGCTGAATGTTTCGACTCGAAGATATCGACTCTCTTAGAGCAGTATAGTTTGAGCTTCATCAGTTAGCAGGTAAAGTCAGGTCTCTTAATAATACTTTTCTATAACATTCAATCTTTTCACTAATAGAAAATATATGTCTATTGATGAAAACAGATTTCAATATTTTTTCTTATCAAATTTCAGGAGATTGATTTAGCGAAGTATTTTTTATAAGTAAATAGTTTAACTAATTGAAAAATTGATTATATTGAGAACTTATTATTGTCTAAACTTTGAAATTCAGCGAACTTCGATATGACATCCGTCAACAGAAGAAGTCAGACTAGAGTGAGCAGAAAAATACTGTCAGCCGATTTATGTCACAAAAAAACATGAAAATGCAATCCCAAATACAACACCTTATTCTCCCTACTAACGTTTAACACCCAAGCTTCTGTGTGGACTTGAATCGTTGAGACGAAATGTAAATTGAATTCAAGATCAAAAGAAAGGGAAATGTTTCTCTGCATTACAAAGTGTAGCTTCAATTCCTTCACTTCCATGTCTGATCTTGACAGAATCGCAACAAATA
Organism: Caprella mutica; assembly: GCA_947561585.1. Classification (NCBI taxonomy): domain Eukaryota; kingdom Metazoa; phylum Arthropoda; class Malacostraca; order Amphipoda; family Caprellidae; genus Caprella; species Caprella mutica. The sequence goes on along the minus strand of CANNZV010000331.1, from coordinate 311,082 downwards.
AAACTGCCGTGAAGTTATAATCTGAATGAGACAGAATGCTTAGCAGCATATTTTGTTAATATATAATTTTTAGGTGTATTATTTAGCTGGAAGGTGACAAAATATTCGGAATATTAGTGGAGGAAATTTGAAGTTTATATTCTAAGCAATGCCAATGTGAATATACACTTTTTTGACAACTGAAATTGAGTTAGTGAAATAGACTAATCTAAAGCTAATTTTCTTCCTCTCATTCGTTTTCCTACTTTCATTCAATTCCTTCCTTTCATTTATTTTCATCCTCTCATTCATATCTTTCCTCTCATTCATTTCCTTCCTCACATTCATTTTCTTCCTCTCATTCATTTTCTTCCTAACATTCATTTTTCCTCCTCTCATTTATTTTACTCCTCTCATTTATTTTCTTCCTCATATATATTTTCTTCCTCTCATTCATTTTCTTCCTCTCATTCATTTTCTTCCTCTCATTCATTTTCTTCGTTTCATTCATTTTCATTCATCAAATCGGAGAAGAATATGAACTTTTTGTTTCTCTAGATATTGGTCTTTTTGATAGGTGGATGAGTTTTTATCTTATTCAGGGTCAGCAACTTCTTTTACAGCATAGACTTTATATTTAAGCCTTGAATTGAGAGCTATATAGTATATTTTGATTATTTTAATTTAGGACTGAGAATCAGTTTCATTTTTTTTTTCATTTTATAAGAGAATTAAAATATTTGTTGGATCTGGACGCTAAAAGAGGTTATGTGTAGTATGTAGGATGAAGAACTCGAACTATAGTATACGAACTATATTAAATAAGATATTCACAATTTAAAATTGGAATGTTATATAATAGATAATGTAGGATATATATCATGATTACAAGTAGGTAGATTATAAGTTGCTTGTTTTCAATATATGTTACAAGCTAGGGAAAATTAAATATACTTCTTTCCGATTTCCTCATCCTACATAATGCAACAGCCAAGGAGTCCTCTATTTTCTTCTCTCAGGTATTCTGTATGTAAAAAAACGTATATTCAGATTCATAATATCATTCTAATAACATGATTGTATAAGGGATAATATTATCCGATAATCGTAAAAAGTGGTTAGTACAAGACATTGTGAATGATTAATAACCTCCACTATATTGCATCCTAGATAAGCATTTGCATGCATATTTATATCAGATAAAACTTTTACTATGACTGGATTCCAATAACTGCTCCAGTATTTTGATATCTAATATAACATTGAATAACAATGTTTTTAGTTTATTTCGTTTTATTTAACTATTTGATTATGAAAAAAAAACTTTTTAATATATAATGTTAAATTAACGTCATTAAAAAAAGAGAAGGTAGACCAATAAATAATTAGGAATTTACAGTTTCTAATTTAGGTAAAAATCAGATTTCTCGACAACATTTCCATTAGTCAGCAAATATATCCCCTCCTCTTCATTTATCTCTTATATCCATCCTTTTAAAGATCAGTGTGAAAATGCAGTATTCAGTAGTTCAGTAATACATATATTGCTAAAAGAGGAATTATTATTTCATCTATTCAAAGATCGTACAAAAAACATAAATAATGATTCAAAGTTTTGCATTGGTCTATGAATCGAAAACTATAATTTACAATTTGATTGTTTATATAATAATATGCTGTAATTAATACTATGAGATCCATGGATTACATCATACTCAACAAACACTGAAATATATTTTTGTTGGCGATAGTACAGTTGTCGAATGTTCCTCATTCCACCAGGACCATCTGTGACTATGGCCCTCTAATGGATGCAATTGTTGCCTCTTTAAACGACGTTCTCATTAATAATGACCCTTCTTAGGAGACTGAAATAAAAAGGATGTTTTTCAACTGAATTGAAAAAAAGAGATATTCGAACTTCTACGAATTTATCTTCTGTCAATCTAATATAAAGAGATCTCAAGAAATGGAAAAATAATTCATCCATGCTTCTTTAATCCAATATACTAATTTGTTCTTATAATAAATAAAAAGATTCTTTCCTCTTGTTGAAATTGAACGTATTTTTATTTTATTTTATGTACTTATACCGTAGAGGCCAAAATATAAGGGTAGGCAAGAACAAGTTATCCAAATACCATGGAAGCACAAACTTTGAACAGAGTGACTTATTTGGATATGCTGGAAGAAATTTTTCATGATGATACCCATCCTGATAAATAGTTTCAACAAGATGGAGCTGCTGCCCATGCTGCTGGTGAAGTTATGGCTTGGTTAAACGAATGATTTCTTCGACGACTAACATCCTACTTTTGAAAAGCTCAATGACCCCCAGGAATGGCCACCTTCATTTTTATTAATGGGGATTCGTGCAAACATTCGTGACTTAATATGTGCTAATGAAGATGTAATTCGATCCATCGAAGTCAATGCACTTCAACGGGTTGTGGTGAATATTCGCCATACATGTAATATGTATAATATGGCTAATGGGGGCACTATGAGGAATAAACTTATCAGAGAATAAAAATATAGGATCTATTAGTTTGCTGGAAGTGTGTTTCATCATCGTTATAGCTTCAATAATATTGAAACAGCAGCCAATTGAAAATGTGACATATTTTTTTCAGAAAACCATTGTATAACCCTGCTTTCTATTTCAAACTTAATTATTTCTATTTTCAAACCTATTTTTTTAGAAAGATATGACCAAAAAACTCTTCATTTGTTTGAATAGGACTTCCATACCATCGACCTCTAGAGTTCAATTTATGGAGGTGTATATCTGGAAGTTCTATAGTCAATTATTCATGTTATTCCAACCTTTGATTCCAACCCTCTTGATCAAAGAATTTCAGAGTAATGTCTGAATGTCTGGAGATTCAGCATCAAACATAATTCATGAATAACCCGCCTTGTATAGTTAGCTCTATGTATATTACAGTTATACGTATATATAATTAGAGATTGTAAATATTTTGCGAAGTACTTAGTTACTATTATTACGTAGTTTGTAGAGTATTCCTGAAACAAAACTTGTTATATTTATAGTGTTTTTTTTTCGGTATAGTGGATATAGATATTTAAACTATAAAATGCTTCTATGGTAGTGAAGTTAAAATAAAATATTTTATGAAAATATAAAATATTCAAGATTCTCATTAATTCGTAATTAATGGTTTTCTCATCTCAGTAATTTCAAATAAATCTGTAGTTAAGGAGATTGAATCTCATATTCGTTAGAATCTCATTGCTTGAAGCAAATCTCTTTGGATTTAGTGTTTAGTGTTGTCGCTCGAGAAACTTTACGAGCAAGACAAGCCAAATGGTTATGTTTATTCTTATAAAATTGGGTTCAATGAAAGAAATAAGCTTGTAGAAACAGATACATTTAAATAGTAACTGTTATCGATGAAATTCGTTTTAAAAAATACACATGAATTTTAATTTATCCAATTTTTGGTTAGCATCAATTGAATTCATTTTCATTTACATTTTTAAATTACTTTTATTATTGATATGATTAATATTGATATTATTGATATGATTACTATTGTTATTATTTTGAATATCATTTCAATCGTTTAGATTTTACAGTTTATGATTTTGTTTCGTTTCAATTTAAAACAAATAATTTATGATTCACCATATTTTTTTATAAATAAGCTGTCACTTTGCCAGATCAATATGAATCAATATGTTACAATAGTGAGTTTAATTAGTTCATCTTCCCAGAATTTCAATTATGGAAATCTTTTCATCCATCGCTTATTGAATATTTATGTAAGTTATTTAATAATTATCGGATTTGTTATTACAAGTATAAAGTATATATTAAAAGACCCTGTAGGTATAAAGTATTCTCTTAGGATGATTTATTATTTGGTTGTCTAACCTTTAATGTTCGTAGAGAGAGATGCTTTAGATGCTTTATTCTTAACACTGAACCGCTTCCTGGAAAGTTAGAATTTACTATCTAGAAATTATTAGGCGGAGTAATTAATGATGATTATATTGAATATAGGACAAAGACTGGGGGACTTTGTAGATATCGACACTCAGAGTACTTGTAGGGGATAGCATAGCTCAAGAACGATTTTGACCTGTAGAAATATCTGATTTCACTTTCACTTTCCGACTCCTGAGAGTGTATAAGTAGGGCGATGTTTCCGTACATGATTTTTACTCTTTCGTATCACGCTGAATCTCGCCTTATCTAATCTTACAGTTTCATTTAAAAAATTAGGAGTTATTGAATGTCGACTATGAGCACTAATTTATATGCTTTAATTTATCTTGAAGATGAAATGTAGATAATCTTCATATTTCATTCATAAAATGTACTGGGCACCAATAAATTGCAGAGTGTTAATTATTTAAAAGGGCAAATATTGTTATATCTAGTCATATATACAGCATGTCGTCACAAAGCACAACCTCATTTCTTTCTCCTTAATATTAACTTCCTAAATATCAATATGTTTGTACTTCTAATTATATATTTTAATTAATATCAAAACGTTAATTAATACATCTCATTATTTAGTCTCAGATTGAATGGCTTAGTCTACTTTTTTAATAAAGGCAATTTACCTGCCATGATTTTGGACATAAATTCCTTGTAATCATTATTATATTAATCTATTTTAGCAATCTATAGTAATTATTAATAATTTATTAATTATTAAATCAAGATGTTTAGTCAATACTCAATCAAATTTGTAATATAAATAACTTTGTATGATACCTTAAATCGAATTGAAAATCAAATCTTTAAAACTAGGACTATTCAAACCTTTAAAAAGCTAATAATATTATTCAGATTCATTGTTCGCTAATGATATTATTCGCTAGTAAACAATAATACTCAATACTTATTAATGATATACAATTTAATTAGGGATTTTAACGAGAAATTAATGAGTAAAACATAGTATGCACATCACTTGCATTTTAATGAGAAATATCATTTCATTGATTCTGTATATTGGATGACTAAAATACTTATTTGTTATTTGCACTACTTATATTATATTTACAATAAATTAATAAATATTATATTCTTTATATTGCTCTCACTATTCAATATTGCTCACACTATTGATAAACTATTTTTACTATTTATTCTTGTTCACACTATTGATAAGCAATTTCTACCATTCAATATTGTTCACACTATTGATTAACTATTTTTACTATCTAATATTTTTCACACTATACTGTTCAGCTGTTTCTACTATTTATAGAAGATTATGCAGGAAATTCCTAATTCCAATTCTTATAAAAAAACTTACTAAATGGAAAAATATATTGTTTTTACAAATTCAATTTACCTAATATCTTTTAAATTTTTTGGATATTATATTCAAAATTTAAATTCTATTCATGTACTGTTTTGACGTGAATAATTCATATTAGAGTTTTTGGATTTTGAAGTTTAATAAACGTAGGTAAGTAACTTCGATCATTTTAGCTCCTTACAGAGCGTTCAAATTGTCAATTTTCCGTTTCGATAAATATGCACTCATACTTAAAAACTAGATTTATTTGCACTCAAATCATTCATTATTGTTTACTGCATAAACTGCTTCAAAATTGGGAATAAAAAATGCAAAGTGTTAATTTGTTGAGGTGAAAAATATGAAATAATTATATTTCCATTTGTTTTTTAATCTTAAGAAATAGATTGGATGAAACAGATAATTATACATCAAGATGCTATACAAAATTATATCCATGCAGAATCTTATCCTAGCAGTTGGTTGGGCATGGATGATTATTTTAGGCTGAAGTTATAGACACGTTAATCATTTCGCTGGATATTCACTTCAAAAGATAACAGACGCGTGAATTTTATTTCTTTGTAATTCGTGTATTAAGATGATGAAATTAGAGTTAAAAGGCAAATGTATTCATCTTTGTTGTTGCTGAAGTCAATAGGTTCAGACGGGGTACCACTGCATACAATCCCGCAAACTCTGCATTTACTCAAAAATTAAATGTACTAGGGAAACTCTTTTTCTCGCGATAAAATGATCATGAATGAGGATGGTTCTCAAGCAGTTTCGAAATAGTACCTAAATAAATCTATATGAGCAGTGTATACTGTATAGGGGTATCACTGCGCACATGAAGGGGTATTACTGTGCATTGCATAAATACATACAACACTCCTCCACCTAAATACCTCTTATACCCATATTAATACCCCTCCCTCCCCCTATCTAAACCCTCTTCTTTACCAATCTAAATAAATTTCTCCTCTCATCTAAATCCCCCTCTCTTCCATTCTAAATCCCTCTCTCTCTCTATCTATTCCCCATCTTCCCAATTTAGATCCCCATGTCCCCATCTAAATGTCTGTGCTTTCTTCTCAGCATGCCCTCTTCCTATCTAATTTTCCCTTACTTTTTTAACACATATTTAATGAATCTGCAACAAATTTAACACTTAAAATTAACTTAACTAGTTAACTTTTAATATCAAGTAATACAATACGATCGTTGGTTTATTGTTAATCAATATTTTATTCAACAACCTCTCACTCCCCACCTAAATACCCCCCTCTCCCTTTCTCAATACCACCCACCTCAAATCACATAGCTAGTTAGTACGATCGTAAGTTTATTGTAAATTACTATTATAATTAAATATAATGCCTTAATTAATATTTATGCCGTCATTAAGAAATAAAAACTCATAATTTTCATATTTATTTAAGTACAAATAAGGTTATTAATGATGCGCAGCTAGTGATACCCCTCTGCCTTCAAATTATCTGGGGTATCATTGCGCACGTACGGTTGTGGCGGGAAAACCTTTAAAACCGAGAAGTTAAAAATTGGAATTTATGTAACTGTTAATGTTTGTGTTAACATGTTTACAAATCTCTGTTCTAGAGTTATTGAAAAGTTTGCGAGATTCAAAAATCACCAGCGCAAACTTTTTTCAGATAGTTTTTGAGAGCACCACATACGTCACAACTTAACTCTAGAAATACTCGTAGAATAAGGGTGCGCCATGATGTTTGTTGGAGAAAAGAAGATGCTTGAAATGATGGTGCAATCAGATTTCGGTTATTTAAGTTGCTTTAAAATTATAAGAGGAGCGGAGTGATACCTAATAAAAATGGTATGCGCAGTGATACCCCGACATACCCTGCATGTAGTGACAAACACCTCCTTTTCTCTAACACTAGTAAATGCTACAAAATAATGTGTTTTTATTTCAGAGAAAAATTCTTAGTTAAAAAAACTGATTTCTAGGTCACCAGAGGAAACAATTTATGGCCGAAAGGAGTCGGTATTGAAGAAATAAGAAGATATTTACATAAGAAATACTGAAATTGAGTTTATTTGTGTAAGGACTTCTAGAGACATTATTTGTCTCTCAAAAATAATAATATTAATTGATGTGAATTGCATTCTTTATAATTGTGGTTTGTAGAAATGAATGCAATCAATATTATCATATTCAAGTGAATATATATTTTCTTTTTTTCGTATTCATTTTCCAACTTAATCCATGATCAATGTACTAACAATATTGGTATCAAAACTAAGTTGAATAAAATTAACAGTGAATTTAAATATATAACGCAAATAATCTTTCCTCCGTATAGTATTACATTTGTAACACAAGAATTAATCTCCCTATAATCATGAAATGGCTAATGAAACATTCACTAGATCCATTTAAAGGTCATGTCACTTGTCATTCACTTCAATCATTGATAATAAATTCATTCAGAATGTGTAATATAAATCAATGTGTCAGTAGCTCTCAATCTTTGACAACAGAACAAATGAACGTTAATCCATCATCCGAATTTTCTGCTTTGACAGACTGATACGATGGTTATCGACAGGTATTCTCTTTTGTAATTACTCAAACGCTGAAAAAGCTGCAACTCTTATAACAATTATTTTCACAATAGAAAGTTAAAGAGATATAATTACAGTCATCAATTGTCAATAATCTCTGTTGAATCTTACCGTTTATGCAAAATACTGCAGTTGGTAACTAGAAGAATATTCTGTTCCATATCTTTCTTTGAAGTTTACTGGCAACACTAAGATCCTCTCACTGTATTAGGCTGTCTGAAAGTTTGGGTAATGCAAAGAACAACCTGACGTATATTGAGAAATTCCCTTTAACTTCTGACATCTTAATAATCATGAAATGGTTTCAGGAGAACTGACAGTGAAATTATTGATGGCTGACAGGTAGTTACTTCCTACTTTTTAATGATTATTCTTTTATAATATAACCAATGTAAAGAATGAGTATCAACTTCTTCAATGCTATTATCTTTTGCACCCTTTTTGGTGATAAATATTGGGATACGAATTTCTGTGGACACAATAAACGAAATTTGTTGTTATAATTTAACATATAATTATAATTTCAGTATTATTAATTGACAGAAAATAAGTATAAGCTACTACATACTTGAAAGAAAGATGAGGACGAGTTTTGAAATACTCAATTTATCAAATACTATACTAATTTGCTTGCAAGTACATTATAGAAAAAATATGAATTCAAAAAAATTGATTGTGAGTTGATTATTGTAAGTTCATTTCATTACAATACCATAAAGAAAAGCGAATGGTGTCTCATTCTTCAGAGGATAATCACCAAACCTCGAACATTTTTGACTCTTTCAGGACATTTTTCAGGATTTGTGTAGCTCATAAAGTGTGGTTTGACAGCGTAAAAGATCCTTAGGTTTACATTGAGAGGAGAGGCTGATGCACCGAAACTATGAAAGTGAACTACAAAGTAACGGTATGCGGTTATGGTTTTGAATGTTAGATTCAATCTTCAAAAATAACGGATACATATAAGAGCTAAATCATATATATTGAATAGATAGTTTAGTAAATACATTATTCTATATAAGAATAGTTTCCTACATTCATTTACTGAAAAATAGAAAAATTGCACTTATTTTTTGTTTGCTCTCTAATTTTACGTTCAAATATATATTTTATTTACTGTTTACTGTTTTTACTAACTGATAAAAACAGTAAAAGTTATTTTAATATTCTAATTCAATTTCAATAACCTTTGATGGTGACCAAAAATTCGTCAGATATAAATGCCGGTAAGAGAAGAATATTGAGTGTCTACGACTCTACGAAGACTAGGAATTAATATTTCTTATGTAAATGCTGAAAAAATTCATAACCAAAGTAAATTATCCATGAACAAAAACTGCCCATAATTTCGAGTGAAAGGATCCTAACATGGAATGATTATACAATATGATGAATACTTTTTAGGATGAATCAATTCGAAAATTTTGAAAGTATGATAACATTAATATCTGAGCGTATAAATATCTGAGATCAATATATGATTGATAATCTTCATAAACATTTATTTATTTATTTACTTATTTAACCTCTCACATATGTTAAAAGGAATATAGGAATATGTTTAAAGGAATATATGGATATGATATAAAACTTTGTTTTCATAGTTTCATATCCTTAGGGGATAACTTTAAATGTGGTTCAATTTCTAAAGTCATTATGTGGCATTGCTTACATTCATTTTAACGGTCTTTATAGCAAGCATATGATTATAAAGAATGAAATTAAACACTATGAGAAATTTTTCTAATGTTCTCCATAGGGTTACATTGGTCGTAAAATGGTTAAACGAAAAAATATTTTGCAATCTACTTTAGAAGATGGCGAAAACTTCCGTATTTTACTCTTATAAATCAAATAATTTCAAATACACTAACAGTAATTCATTTATGATCATAATATGAGTGTCTCAACAGTTTCTTTTACTAGCAATACCATATCAAGCTAATGAAGACTAAGAGTCCATTTACTCGAGGGAAATTAAATCCTTTGCACCTACACTATTAATGAAAATTTCCGTCACATTTGTTCATACCAATTTATTCAGATGAAATTAATATGAATCATCAACGTACTCTAGACACTTTAATTAACTTGATGGTGCTATTTTCGCGTGGTCTGAAGGATTAAATTTGATTACAAAATGTTCCCAAGGTTACAAAACAATATAAAAAATACATGTAAATAATTAACATTAACATGCTGGAATATTACTCTTCAATTGTCTTGCTTTTGTAAGAACATATTCTTATGTAGGAAATAATATTATGTTGAAAAAATCTACGAATTTCCATCCTCCACCGTTCTAATGGAACAATTATCGGAAGCAAGTGTCCATGAAACTAATTAAATCAGTAAATTTTGAACTCACGTGTGACTTCATTATTGAACAGAATGAACTGAAAATGGAAATCTGAACATAACTTCCATCAAGAATTCTAGTTAAGATTTTAGTTATTTGATAATAAACAATACATTTCTCAAAAAATAACATCATACTATTTACCACGTATTATAGTTTACCAGACTATAGTTGTCAAAACCAAATATATAATAAAAAGTTAAAAATGGAATCCAAATATACCAATAAAAGTGTTCATATTTTAAGGATAACAGTGAGCTACCTGTATATCAAAGTCTGAATGTACAAAGCCTGGCAAAAAATTCCTAAATTCATTTCAGTCGAATTAATTTATTGATGCAGACACAATTACGGAAATATTTGTGAACAATACTGCCAGACGTAAAACATATCATTATTTAGGGATAATAATTGTGGATAAAATGGTAACACTAATAATTTAAGTATTTTCCCGTGATTTTCTTTAAAATATTATTTATATAGTTGATCTTCCATCCATGAGTGTTTCATCAATGATCTATATTGTATTTGTTTATATACGTACATACATTCTATAGCATCAACATTCACATCATGGGCAATAAACATTTTTTATGTACCATATATCAGAATATAGAACATCTAACTCACATAACATATTATTTATTCAAAGTTATCATGCATGTTTAATATTCAATAGACCAATGAAGATCATTTATCTAAATAATGATAGTCATTGGACATTGCGATTTATTGAATGATGATGCTTAATTATAGGTTTTAGCATGAAATAAAAATATTACGGGTCGATAATAAAACTTGTCAATTGAATTAGATAGATATTGAAGTGAATATAAAATATTATTAATATTTCATTATTTATTAATAGGAAGGAAATTGATTCCATCAACAGAGTCACCAATTATCAGTCGGTAAAAAGCTCATGGATGCAAAAAAGCTACTTCCAGAATACAGTTACGAATCAACGAATGTGACGAAAAAGGAAATCGAAACTGTATTCACGAATGTAGTAAAAAATGAAAAAATGATACTAAATGAAACCTACAATCCTACATAACGGACAATCCAAGATATCATAGTTGAAGAGCTGCAACTAGCGTTAAGAAAATATAAACATTTTCAATAACTATTGAAAATGTACCGTATCAGCAGATTATCTCCACCTCTGAATCACTCCAAGCAAACTCAGACAAGTAGATAGGATGATGAGAACTTCAGCCACAAATTGATGGAACTCAAACATAGCTCAGTTACTTTAGATTGCTAACTAGCCCACTGCTTCAAAGTTGCTAATCAGCGTACAATGCTCTACTATTGCTTGCTAATCATATATCTCGATAATGAGAATTGAGTTGTTCGATTCATCACATAGTGAACATTTTTTAATGTCATTTTTATTGGATTTATGCTGAAGTATAAAATTTAGGTCAGATTATATACATCTGCAATTTGTATTAAAAATTCTTTTATGGTGATTTTTTTATGTTTTTTTTTATATATCATATATTGGTAAATTTAAAATTCGATTGAAGTCTTTAACTTATCTAGACTAATTAGAACTCCAATCAATTTCGATAATTTCACGATTAAGATGAAAAAATTGATTGCTTAGTTATCATAATATATATAGAAAGTACGAATTATACTAGCGATAGGTTAGATCTCCTATTTAGAACCTGATACTAGAAAAGTAACATTTCATTATTCTACCTAGTATCACATCACTGAGATTATTTTCCTAGAAATTAATACTTCATTGTTCTACCTAGCATCAAATTATTGTGTTCCTGGTCCAATAAATCTATTACTTCATTATAATCATTATTCTACCTAGCATCACATTAAACTGTATTCCTGGTCCTGAAAACTAATAATTCATTATTCTACCTAGCATCACATTACTGTGTTTCTGGTCCTGTAAAACTAATACTTCATTATTCTTCGAAGCTTTACATTGCTGTGTTCCTGGTCCTGTGAAACAAAAACTTCATTATTCTACCTAGCATCAAATTACTGTGTTTCTGATTCTGTTAAACTAATACTTCATTATTCTACCTAGCATCACATTACTGTGTTCTTGGTCCTAAAAACTAATACTTCATTATTCTACCTAGCAACACATTACTGTGTTCCTGGTCCTATAAACTAATACTTCATTATTCTACCTAGCATCACATTACTGTGTTACTGGTCCTATAAACTAATACTTCATTATACTAACTAGCATCACATTTACTGTGTTCTTGGTCCTAAAAACTAATACTTCATTATTCTACCTAGCATCACATTACTGTGTTCCTGGTCCTATATACTAATACTTCATTATTCTACCTAGCATCACGTTACTGTGTTCCTGGTTCTGTAAAACTAATGTCATCTCATTCCACGCAACTGCTACCCTTTAAAAGAGACACTGAAGGGAAGCAAAGATCTTACTAGTCGATAGGATAATTTATTCATAGGCTCGTCCTCATCACCTCTCATTTTCTCATCAAATAAAGGCTACTTGCGGCACTGAATTCTCATCGGAGAAATTGGGAGAATGAATATAAAATAACTGAAGTCTTATAGTTTTTATTCTATATGAACTATAAGAATGATGTAATAATAATGATAGAGACCATTCTTTCAAAGGATTTGTTTTTATACATTCAACTAAAATGAAATGTTTACAGCTGAATAAAAATCGACAGGTACTAGCAATATGTTTATCAATATAATATGTATTCAACTTAATTGAAATATAATATAAATATTTTCAATAGAAATCTTTAATTTTTCATTCATGAAAATGATAGATGATTGACAATCAGTTATAATTTCTTTAAATTAGCAAAATTATTATAATTTTTTCGAAGTTATTTAATTAAATCATTCATTTTTAACTCGGTAAAAGTAAATTAAATATTCTTAGTATTCTCCAGAGACTTTATTGCATATAAATTCTCAATTTTAAATTCCAACAATAACATGGATTTTGTTGACAGATCTTATTGAAATAAAAATTAGATACATATAATAATACCTTTTTTTAGAATCGGTACACTTAAGATCAAATTTCACGAAATAAAATACATTGTTTTACAGTAAAATGGTACAAAATCAACTTACTGTGAATTAATTAAATAATCATCCAATCCATCTATTACAAATAAATTCAAATATCAAGAACGCCCTCTAATATTGTGCCATTTCATTAGGAATCATGTAAATTAAATAAAAAAAACTCATTAATTATTTACTATTTTATGTGATTTTTTAAAATTATGATCGATAAATGATTTATAGTCAGTTTCTTCTTAATCAACTTCTATTATTCAATGCATATAAGTTTGCGAAGATCGAATTTTACGAAGAAGATCTCAAATGCATTTTTATATAAAAACTTTGACACCCGAATATGATTTTAAAAATAGATTGATAGTAATATGTTAAAATATAAAAAAAAAATTAACATTTATTCTAAGATAAATAAAGAAAATTCAAGATATTGCATAATGTACTCTATCTAAATAAGAAAATATTCAAGTTATTTAACTGGTGAATAATATCTATTTATCAAAGAATTATCATTAAACATAAATTAGTCGAAATGGATATGATCCGTGGAATGATTAAAATTATACGCCAGAATATCTAAACATCAATTAGTAATGGATAATCCATTCAACAACAGATTTTTCTTTCAGCTTCGTATTTGAGAAGTTTAATGATTTTTCATGTAATTACAACCATTCCATTGTAATACCAACATTCCACAACAGAGACATGACAGAAGTAAATAGACACCTATAAAAACAGTTTATTGCATTAAACAAGTAATTTACAGAACTAAAGAAAAATTAAATGATCACAAATTTAATATTCAGTTGACATTCCCTTTCCAATTTTTAATGCGAGGACCCTCCTAGGCATTCCAGAGAAAAATTTGCAAATATCATCTTGAAGAATTTCTTGCCATGTTTAACGCAGTAATCCTACAAGTTCAGGTTTATTAGATGGTTTTCTTTTCTTTTTGCGTAGGCTCCGGGCAAACATACCCCACAGGTGTTCTATGGTGTTCATATATTGAGACTGACTTGGGCATGGGAGTTTTTTTTATCCCATTCTCGCTCAACCATAGTTAGGTATCTCTTGCGGTGTGACAGGGAGCTCCATCTTCCATGAATAGGGTATTATCTTTGTTCATTTGACCAATTAGAATACTGGAAGAAACGCTTCCTGCAATATTGAAACATATTTGAGTGAATTGATGTTTCCTTCACACTCAACTAGCACTGAGTAACCATCACTCCATATTGCTCCCCAGACCATTACAGAAAATCCCCCGTGTTTCATCGTTGTTTGCAGTCTTTTCAAGTCAAACTCTTGATTAGGTAACCTCCCTACCCATACTCTACCATTGTCCGAAAATAATGCAAATCTTGACATATCAAAGAAAATGACATTGGTCCACACATTCAGAGGCCTCGGTACCATCTTACGAGCCCAGGCATTTCTGCGCTTGATATTGGTTAGGTGAAAAGAGATTTCCTACTAGCAGCTCTACCATAGTAGCCCAGTTGGTGAAGATATCTGACAGCTGTTCTGGGACTTACACCAGCTTCTGTTGCTACGTCAGAAGACTCGCAACGTGGATCTTTCTCAAGTCGCAAGATTTTTTCAGAAGGCTTTTGCACTTTTTCCTATCTTTTGTCAATTGAACGATCACTCTATTAACACTAGACATGGGTATCGAAAGATTTTCAGCCATTTTTCGCTGACTAAGACACCTTCATTTTGACCTACGATTCGTCCTCTCAGAAATTTCGACAGTTATGTGGCTCCCTTGGTTTCTGGCATGCTAAAAGCTAGTCAACACAATTTTATCCACTTTATCTAAGTTAATTTAACAATATAGTAACCTGAAGATAAACAAAGCATGAATCTAAAATAGAAATAAAAATTATGTCTCTGTATATGTTCACTGACTGTCATTTCCATCAAATGGTCTCTTGTTCAGAGTGAGAAAATAAACACAAGGAAACACCTCAAAAATATGAGAATGAAAACAAACCGAATACACTTGAGATAATAGTATTCGAATTGATTAATTCTTATCATGACTTTCATGATGAGTTTTGCACCACTACATCTCTTTTCCTATTTACTTCCTCGATTGAAATCAATAACAAGTGTTTGTTTTTTTAAATTATATGTTCAAGTTGTATTCACTCACTTCTTACAAGAGAGCTAACTACATGAAAACACATAGTCAAAATATAACATTAAAAGCCTAAAATCAATCCAAAACAATATAATTTAAGAGATTCTTCATACATTTAAACCTCATTTTCATAAAATTAATTTATTCGTTAATCAAAATCAAAACAAGATATTATAGAATAAAAACTAATCCTTTTGTCAAGATATTGTGAACTTGATGGCAAATGGGATTTTTTTTACTGCAGAAAAGATGTCATCAATCACTGAAATTAACCCATAAATTTACTGGCCTAAATGTCTGATACAAAGGAATCTAGGTAATATCTTAACTTAATTAAATTAAATAATTATCATATTACAAAATTAAATAATACAATGTAATATAATATAATAACATTATAGCAAAATATAATGGAGTTTAATTTCTTGATATATCATCAATTAATATTATCTATTAGATTATCAACATACTCTTAAAGATTCAAGGTCAATCTTACAATTCTATGATCAATATATTAAAACTAAAAAATTAAATATTTTAATATTTACTTCCCGAGACATCATGGAAACAACCTCACATAAAAATTGAACTCAATCAGTAAATTTTTGATATTAAGATATTTTCCTTTTAACTAATTTATTATGTATCGATAGATTTAGAATTATTAATTCTGTTGAAGACGAAGGTAAATAAATTTATATTAATTAGTTTTGCTTTAAATGAAAATAAGAAGAACAGATTTAATAGAAAATGTAAATTTAGTCATGGTAGTGCTTGTAAATCCTATTTCCAAACCATAGATTTATTTCTTGCGTTTCTAGCTATGTCCCAGATGGTTTGTGTACATAAAATGAAGCTAGGTCGCTAGAACATTACGTCGCTATAAGAAAATGTTTAGGTAAAAATTCGTAAGGGACAGTTATCAATCATAGTAAATAATTCTTCACCATATTTTTTATTTCACACTATTTCATAGTTTCGATCAATTTCATATTTCATTTCGATAAGAAATTCGCCAAATTTTTTCAGATCTTCTAAATCTTCTAAATGATAATTGATACAATATAACAAAACTTGATACCTACAATACAAAATATCTTTCTGGCGAGTTTCTAATCTTCCATTATTACCTTTGCACAATGCTGGAAGGTCATATTTTAGCCGTTGTTTAATTATTTATTTATTTATTTATCATCTTGTTATTCGCTTAACTGAAAAAGTGTTTAAGCAAATTGCCTGAAAGTGGTCCATGTCCAATGACCTGCTGCTAGAATTTTGGGAGTAACCCAGTCAAAAGTCAAGGTCAAGGTCATTTATAACTAGAGCCCGGATTTTTATGCTCTAACAAAATAACAGCATAGATTGCTATAAAAGCATAGATGATCTATGCTTTATAGGCATTAATCTATTTTGCATACAAAGCATATAAAATTCTATTTAAGGATATTTTTGTCTATGCTGCAGCATGCAAAACTCTTTTTAAGAGATATTAAAGTTTACGCTACAGATGCTCTATTTTCTATTTACAGTTTTATTTTGTTGTAATATTTTAGAAAGTGATTAAGTTCCAACCCTCTGATAATGTCATGATACGAAATTTAGTTGATGAATTTGGGTGTTATGCAATGAAGACGGTGTTTTAAAATGCAAGTCATGCAATGTGAAGTTGAGTTGCTATAAGAAATAAAATGTTGTATCACATTTTAAAACAGCTAAACACAGGCATAATAGTGTAAATTTTGTAGATTTGAATGCCAACATGAGACCAACCGTATTGTAGCAAATAATCCTGGATTGCAACACAAAGAAAAAGTATGAAATATTTTCGCTGGAGCAAAGGAGGTGCAAATTGAAAGGAATTTAACACAAAATGCAATGTATTTCAAGTGCATCAGTTGAATTAGAAAGAAGCTTTTCAAAACTTAAAATGTTACTGAGCGACCACCGAAATTATCAAAAAAAAATTGATCATATCAAGTATCTCCTAATTGTTAAATTATTTATATTCTAAATTTAGCTACTATTATTTTTTATCTTGCTAGATGAATAAATAGTTAAATCTCATTATTTACCTTATATCGTTATATAGAGACTTATTTTTCTTGTTCTGATATTTTGTTAGATATTAATGAAACTTAAGCTATCTCTTGGTAGAAGTAAGAATCTGAGAAATTATCGTTTATGGTTATTTGTTGCTATATTATTTAATTGTCATATATTAACAATAATGTGATGCAAAAAATGTGGTTTTATTTCCAATCCCATTTGAATAATTACAAAAAATGTTCTTCGATAATTTTCCATATGAAATTGGGAAACATTATTCAACCTCATAAATACAACCTCAAAATTCAAGAAGAGTATACGTAATTGAGTCTACCATTTGACTCACACGGCATGTTTTTATATTTTTTGAATAAAGAAAACGCTATTTGAGGTATAACTATTAAATTTATAACGGCATATTTAGCATAGATTTAGGCTATAAAGCATATTTATAAAAGCATATTTTGCATAGTTTTTAGTGCTATTTCGCCTAGATTGAAAGGGCATAGAAACCCGGGCTCTATTTATAACTCAATAACTTAAAGAGTATTTGCATGAAACTTGGAGGGACGATTGATTATTATCAAGTTAGCAGTTTATTAAATTTTAGGAGTGAACGGGTCAATGCGGTGGCGAAGGTATGCGCTCTACCGAGTGGACATAATCTAGTTTTGAAATAAAGTATTCCATATTTCAAAATAAAGTATTCAACATTTGAAATAAATTATTCAACATATTCAACAATAAAATGTTCAACATTCAATATTATTTATTCAACCAAATCAACAATAACACTCAGATTTGACAGTTTTTTAGTTTAATGACTTTTGGTCTCTTTTATTCTCCTGTTAGGAAAGTTTCTAAATTAGCTTTTATGAGATGATTAATGAGTGAAGTTTTAGGAAAAGTATTGCTAAATGTACTGATTCTTAGAAACTACCGACTCCTGATCTAATAGAGGATTTTTCAAATGATTTATTTTTCAACAAAAATTTAATATAATGTGCGTTTGTCAAATGTGTAAATTTTATATAGGAAAGATACATAATTTTCCCACGTAATATAGATTTTGTACTCTTGCTCATTGATATTAAAAATCTGTTTACATGATTCTAATGCTGTATTGAACTGTCATTTATAAAGTTCGAATCATGACTGAGAAAACTAACAATCTTCATGAAATTGAAATTTATAGTCCATATCAGCAAAGAGTCATTCCAAAATTGTATGTACTTTTACCTTTTTTACATTACAGGTAAGCCTCGCTTTAAGTACAACTCACTTTAGTAATGTGGTACTTATTTCGAGTCATGTTTCGAAATAAGAACTGTTCGTAGACATAGAAAACGGAGACCATTTTTGTGTTTTTTTCACGGTAACTAAAAGAACATCAAAATTATAATCCAGATAAGGTTATTAAAAGCAGTTGGTTCAGAAATTCAACATGTCCTATTTTAAGGTTAGTTCCGCGCTATTACTCGTTTCCATATTTTCGAACACGTGAAAATCTTTATATAATAATTACTATTTAACTTTTTATTTCAATTGGAATCCATGATACCAATTAGAATATATGTTAAATAATAATTATAATATTTTCTTTTCTGACGTGTCCGAAATTGTAGAAACAACCAAAAACTTGAAACTTAGTATCTTACTACCAAAAACAATTCATAGAAAATAAAATTGCAGTTTGTTAAATATAGCTCAATAATTATAGAAGTCTAAGTATCTATTAATTACTCAACTATACTGAGTGAGAGTTAAGCTATTGATGGATTTTAAAACATTTAATAAATGCACGAATTTAAATTTTTTCATGACAATCACAAACAATGAAAGATGGTATAATATTATTAGTATGCTTATTTATATACGTAGTACTCTAATAACTCTATAACAAATTTTCTTTCTATAACGGATAGAAAATGAGAATATAATCGAGGAGTGATATTAATAAATTTTTTGTTTCTTTTATTCGCTTTAGTTACCGTTTGGTAACTAAACTGAGTCGTGATTTGTTAATTAAAGCGGGGGATGCCTGTACAACTATTTATAGTGTCAGAGTTGGAGCCTGACCTTAATTCAAAATCAGAAATGGAATAATAAATTAGCTCTAAATTTAATCAATGCCGATTTTTTATACCTAGATCAAAAAAAGGTAATTGATAGGTCACAGATAATAAAAGTGTCGATATTATTATGTCAATTAATAAATATTAGTAGTATTTAAAAAAATGGAATTATATAGAAGTTTGGATTTTCATTTCATTTATTCAGATTTAATGAAAAAGCACTCAGAGAAGGATTTAAGCACCAGATTGTCCATGAAAATTATATGCAACAACCAAATAAGTTAAAAAATGACTTACCTGTATTTAGAGAGATTAGAGAGATAAAAATAATATATCTGAATAATTTGAAATTGATATTAGTTATGTTTGTATAATGATATGAATAATAATTCATTTATTTGCATCATCACTGACGATACACTCTCTCATATAGATTCTTAATGTGGTACAAATATTAAGTTGTACTCTAGTTTAAAGGTAACTACAAATAGGACATTTAATATTCACAAATTATAGTAACTGTTATAACTTAAACATGTATTTATTTATTATTTTAATGACAAAGGAACCTGCAATGCTAGACTATATTTCTCCCCAAAGTCACGTTCAACCCATCTTATTATTAACAAACTTTGCATGAAATGTGTCAGTTTTTCACTCTGAATGACAGGAGAAAACTTTACCGAAATTTTCATTATTTCCATAGAGTTGTTTTAACTCTTTTAAAGACTGGATGGGGATATTTATACCCGAGAGAAAAAAGGTGGTTTGGCTGTTGAAGAATAAAATCTTCTCAATTTTCGAGTTCTTGGGCATCATTTTTAAATGAGTATCTGTAGATGAAAAGAATAGATACGCAGTGGTGTACGTTTGTTAATTAATTCTGAGTGTTATGTCTACAAATGGAGGATATCTATTCTTTACTAATACCTACTGTCATATATTTATAATTAAACAAGAATTATAATTATCAATCATACGATGAATTGCAGTTCTCATGTAAAATTGAAATATCTAAAGTTTATGATTTAAAATTACATAAATCACATTCGTACAACCAATGAATTTATAACAATTGTAAAATATGATATGGTACAAAATTCGTAAAACAATTTTATCTCTCTAAGACAGGTTAAATGTGAATATGATATCTGTATTAAAACTTTGCAGGATTTCTGGAAATTGTATTCAATACATTTATGATATATTACAGGTATAAAAAGTAGAGCAAGACTGGTTGTTAATTATAATTCAAATGTATAAGAAAGTGTCACACAAAAAAATGAAAATATTTGTAATTCACAATAGGATACGTGGGACTAATTAGAGAATTGAAGTGATATAATAAGAGTACAAATATGGCAATGGAATCACTCAAAATCTGTGAGTAAAGATTCACTAAAGTTATTCACTTGATTATAACTGATTAATATTCACCAATTGCTAATTAGTTAATTATATTTTTGTAAGGTATATACTATATATTCATATCAAAATTATATTTAAAATGATTTCTATTAGTAAAAAATATTTATATAATACGGAATTCCCTATTTAATTTGATCTTACGTTGAATTTCCAGTGAATAATTTAAGATAAAAATCAAAATATTCATTTTTATATTTTTTTATTATTCATACAGTGTGTTTCAACATTTTTGTGTCTTTTCAGCAGCTTTTATTCATAGTTATACTGACGAAAAAAAATAATATACCAAAATGTTCAGGAAGAGTGGATTTTTAATGATTAATAACAAAAAATACATATTGTAGATGGTGCAGGAAGTGGCCTCCATTTTGCTGCACATAGATATTCGCCCGCTTCTAAAAAATAAACATTCTCGTGATGCTCTTCTGAAAATCTCTTCACAACATTGATAAGTTCGTCCACTGTAGTTGGTTTTGCAGAGTAAACTTCTTTTTAAGCTAATGCCCAATAATAAAAAAACATAGGATTCAAATCTTGAGAATGAGCTGGCCACGCAATCTGTGTCGCACGGCTGATGATAAGATTGAAGAATTTAGGATTGGAATAAAAATACATTTTCTTTCAGTTCCGAAACTCTGCTCTTTTAATGTTTCTTGTTTCTTGTTTAATTAACTTTATATTCATTTTAATTTATTACAGTAAGTATTCAATATATTATCTCTGGAATTACCAATAATATTGTCAACTGAAGAAATAAGTGTTTCGCAGTGAGGTGTAAAATGATGTTTAGCCGATTTTATTTGAAAGAACCATCTTGAAAGAGTCTTACAATACTGTGAGAATTCCTAAGACTTAAAAAAAGATGTATGAAAACTAAAGTTTCAATTCTATTATATCTCTAATCTATTCATCGATAATTCCTATTTTGTTTACAACAAAAGATATTTATTTTGACAAAATATTAATTTCGAAAAACTTTCCAAATACTCTTTCTTCATTTTCCCTTTACAAAGAATTCGGATTCTACTCGATGAATCCAAATATCTCACAATATGATGATGAGTTTCTTTGGAAAAGCTCAAAATAAGCAATCTGTAGAATTTATCTGAATATTAATTGCCGATCTCCAATTTATCGGAAACGATAGTCGATATACCCTCCTTAACTGCTTTGCAAATATCAATATTGATATTTGATATCTGGAGTGTACATCAGTGATATTGGATCAAATGAAAGTAAACAAGGAAGTGGGGACTCTGATTACCAAAATCGAGAAACACAAATTGGGATTGTTTGATTTCAGACGGGATAATTTGATGATAAATAATGTACTGTGTTATATACTGTATTCGTGCTTTATTATGTAACATGTTGAGCAGTGTGAACTATATCAAGTACTTCATTATGAATTGTATTATGCACTTTAATAGATTTTGTATTAAATAGTCTAATAGGTGATGCGTACTTATTTGTATTGTGTACTGTATTAGGTACTATAACATGCATTGTAATATGAACTATGTTCATTTCTACATATATCATATATTAACTCAAAATAAAATAGGTAATTTGTTCTTCATTTAATTAGAATTCTCTAAAATATATTTTCTTTAAATGCATTATTCGTTTCACTTTTTCCATCGGTGATATTGCACCAAATAATAAACTGAAGAATTTGTAACCAATTAAATTAAGTGTCTAGAATTTTTTCCTCTCTGTAGGAGCCATTATCGAAGTGGTAATAGGCTATAAATTTAAGCAATAGCAATGAATTTAATATCAGTAGTTTTAAAGATCCGGTGAAGTTAATTAATTTCATTACTCAATGCTGTATAAATTTTGGAATCATTTTGTTGGGTATTATAATTAATACAATTAATTACACAGTATTATTCTAAAAGGGTGAATGCAGACAATTTATTTATAGCCTACATGTCTTAGGATCAAATTTATGAGAATAAGTTAAACGCGTTTTTTTTTTTTTTTTTGCACGGGGATTAATTTTAAGAACACTATAATTTTGATAATCTAAATATAATCTAGAAAAACATAAATGTTATAACATAATAGACATATACAGTTTCTTCTGATTATCTTCCACATCATTCATATAATATTTATTTTCAGTCAATACAAATCCATACAAATAATAGTATAATGGTATGAAATTTTTTAGAAGAGCATTTCATAAAATATATATTGTGAGTAAATATAAATGATTGCAAAGATTAAATCACCCTGTATGTGGATGTGTAAAGTTTAACATCATACCATGCACTCTGATGCTGACTTATTGATGTACAATAAGATGTGTAATGTGAATTTACTCCTCTCATATCATTGATATCGTTTGACATGGATTGAATTCTTATATCATAACTGCAGCATCATAACTCTGAAATTGTACATTCAATTTCCATGTCACAATTAGGTCCAAGAACAGTTTGCTGATTCCCATTCCGGTGGCAATGGATATAAATCACTAGCAGTTCTAGCGGTCATCATTCAGAATGTTAACTTCATAACCTTTTTTACGTGTGATGAGAAGAATATGACTTCAGTCATGGCTTTTGAACAGAATTCACCAAGAGGATAGGCGAAATAAGTACCAAATTATACAATTAATAGAATATTAGTTTGTGCGATAATTGTTCCTGTGGTGATTTTCTTCGTTATTCCCTATTCATAATGAAGCACTGGCGTTAAATATTTACACCTTTACAACCTGCACATTGAAGGGTGAGTAATTAGAGTTAGGTTACAAATTAGTGAATAAGAGTGTCGTAACTCGTGTGATTCACATGATAATGAAATTGTTCATGATTGCAGTTTTGAACACATTGAATTTATTGTGATAAATACCAAACTTACAATAAAATGATTAATACCATGAGAATATATTCTATTACTATTCAATATGAAACCTTATATAATTGATTATGAAAGAGATTATATCATAACATTTTACTTCAAAAAATAGTGTATACCTATCTATTAGAATTTGGATACACAATACATTTATCTAATACATTTCCACAAAAGATAATTCAAAAATTTAGAAAAAAAATATATAATTCACGATATATTTATTATTTTTATTTCATTTCACATAGTTTCAATATGTCTAATATGAAACATATTTATATTTCACTTACTTTTTCTCAATAAATTAGACTATTTTAGTTTTATTCTGCAAAAATATTTAAATGCTTATTATACCTTGAACTTCAATTTTTTAATTAATATTCTACAACATAAATTTTAAAATTTAATTATGTATATTACTTAAGATCATTATTATTATTTCATGCACATAATAATATTTCAATACTTTATTTGCGATGCTACATACCAATATAAAAATAAAAATATATTAGGTGACAATATTTATTATTTGATTGTTGTTTAATTAGGTTGCAATAATTCACTATTATATTAAATGTTAAATCATGTTGCTATATCCAAAATGAAAGCAATAACCAATGTAAACCATTTAAAAACTGGTAATACGTCGTCAATTACATCCATTATTTACATTATTTGCTATTCATTAGATTGAGAAAATCGATTGAATAAAAACACGGAATATAACCATCAATTACATACTCTTTCAAAGCCACGACATTAAGTCAGGAAGTGTGAGAGAAGTATTTAATCTGTTATTTGTGAAGTATGGAATGGATGAACAAAAATATTTTAATGGCATTACAATATAAAATATTTTGATTACACTATTCAAAAAGTAAATTACAAATAATATCCAAGTTAATAAATAAGAAATCACTTTTAACTTTAAAACATGAGAGAAAAAAGTATAAAAACACTAATAGTATATTTCCGTAATAAAACTTTTATATAGCTTTTAAAAAGAATAATCAGAATTTCTAAGGTCAAAAAAAGTGGCGGATTTATTTAAAAACTTGATAACATGGAAGATAGCAGACTTTTCATCTATTTTCAGTCTAGCAGGGTGTAAAAGTCCGGGTACTATATTCAATCAGTGGTAAAAACCTACTAAAATACCTACCTAACAACTAAAATCATCATACAAAGCAATTCTAATAAATTTCAATGAAAATATAAGATAAAAGAACATTTCACTCCTAAAAATTGGAGGAATGTGATTGACACTGCATTTGACTTTTAAAAATAATTAGTCAAATTTTATTCATAAAAATTCGTATTTTATTAGTGCGGACGAAGTAGGTTTTTCCATAGATAACAATTGGTTGGATAATTATTGAGTAGGCAAGTAAATTGTGTATTATAATATGGACAGTGGTCACATCTAATGAGGCTAGGTGAAGATGCATAAAGACTCCCTTGTATTTGGCTAAGTCAATTGAAAATATGGGTACTGTTCGGTCAGTTTTGCCACTAGCTAGCCGGTAATGGAAAACGATATGAAGTTTTGGACAACTGATTGTGAAATTCCATAAATAGGACTAGCTAATTAGGAAACTAATTAATGAAATTTTGTTTCATATACAAGGTTAAAGTTTTAAATCAGAGAACTAGTTCAACAACATCATATAACCGCTTGCCCACTTCCAGTCCCTTGGTGACTATTAATTCAGCGAAGTAGTAACAATTGCCAGACTTCTGTCGGCGTGACTTATTATCATCGCGTGGTATTTGAAGGCCTCAGAATTATGCCATATGTGCCAAAACCATCTTATCTTTGAGTCTGCACTAGATTAAGTTTAACAACATATGGAGGGGTAACAACCAAAAGAGTTAAAACTTTGAACATCCTAGTCTCCTATTATAGTAACCAAGGATTTTTTGGATTCTGGACCAGGAGCTAGAGGCACTGCGTTAACTAATACGGCAATTCTTAATCCTAGTCTCTCTAATGGTACAATATTAGCAGAACATAAGCTTTAAGGTAATTATTCCAAATATACAACAATTTTAAAGCAAACACAAGTAATATTTTCACCTAGCAATTTCTTAACACCTCGCTCTTGCCTTTGCCGTCTCCAAACATAATAATAATGAACCTATTTATGACCTATCGCCTATGACTTCAGAACATCGTTTCAACAATTTAGCTGAATTTTCAACTATACATGTAAGTTCTTCTTAAACGGTATAAACTTTGCTGTTTTTCATTATTGAAACCTCACAAATATTTGTCATACGAGACTTTGAAAAATAGTTAATGATACCGTATAAAATTATTTTTCTTTTATTATATAAGTCAATTACCGAATTACTAAGAATATTTAATACATCAGAGGAAATTAATTAGCATCGTGTAAACACCCGGAGAAATATGTTTGAACTAACTACATGATACGTATTATTAGTTAAGAAAATAATCCGAGAATATTTGATTTAGTTGAAAGCGAGATATTTATAATTTAATCTATGTAATTATGTATATTTAGAGTAGATACAAAGTAGATATAAACCATGATAAATTCACCCTATTGGTTTTATACTCCAATCTTCTGAGTAATGCAACTAGTTATAGAATAATAATTAGTCAGCAATCACTGCAGCTGACATAAATCACTGCAACATGGAATAACTGAATAGGGTACCTATCCATTATATTACCTAATGGTTAATTAATAAAATTATTAGGGCAGCTATTCAAAATATTACTTAATGGTTAATTAATAGACTGGTGAGTGGAAAAGGATTGAGATAATGCATTACAGAGAGAATGTTATGGTGGAACCAGAGAAGATAAGAGGGGACCCATTCTTTAGTTCCACCATACTTATTCTCAAATATGTATAATGAGTGTGCTAAAAAAAAATTAATTCTGTTCACCCCACTTGTTTTTTTAATTAATTACCCTTTCCAAGGTTAAATCTATATAAAATTTATTTAAAATACATGCATATAGAATATTAAGCTATATATCAAAATTATACCGGTTGTATATTTCAATTTGATTCAACCAGCTATTGAGATATTAACTGGTTAACAATACAGTATTTATCTTCAACTAACATAGTAAATAAGTTGAATTTTCTTCATTCTGTCTTCATAAAAACATTAATTTGATATTTACACATCAAATGGGAAACGACGAAGGATAATTTTTTTAAAATCAAATCTACAACCAAAGATAAGAAACAAATATATTTTTGGACTTTTTTTATGGGTAGGACTTCTCACACTTTATGGTGCTTCGAGCTTTGCAAATATTTTTGCACATCTAACTAAGCTGCTAAGGGTTACAGTTAACTGATTAAAGCGAGACATTCACCCTTAACTTAAGTACTCAAACACACTGGTGCATCTCATGATTGGAGAGAGTTTTGATATATTCCTTATGGGAGAACTAGGAGCATTCGGACATAGGGATACTTAAGACAACTCGTTTAAACACATTCATAATTGTTGGAACTACCATTTATTGGAACCGAATGTGTTCAAGGTGTTAGCCGTCAGTTATTTGAAATTTCCAGTGCGGGGGTAATTTACTGTTTTATCAATATGGATGTAATTTTTCGTGATTCAACTGAATCGTGTGAGGACTATATGAATGGGAAACTAATTCTCAATCTCAAATGTATGAATTATATCAATATCTTATGTTATGTTTGGTGTGTTAAAAATATAATGCAAATGAAATTAGAAAAATGGTTATGTTTTTAATTTTGAAGTGTCATTTGGGATGAATCGGATACTTCTGTTGAGGTTAGTTCGGACGGTGTCCGAACTTTCCTTCTGCATCCGATTCAGTCCACCACTACAATTTATTGAAGTAATTCTTATGAAAAAGACATTCATATCTTGAAGTTAATTACTTTATTTGAAATAGCATTCGTTTATAAGATTAGTTGCACATTTTAATATTAGTGTCTTTATTTTATAGTTTGACGATCGTATTCATGCCTTTTTATTATAAAAGGAAAAGCAATAGAGTCCATAAGAAATAAGATATTCATAAAACATTTCATGAATTCCAAAAAGGTTTATCTGTCAGAAAAGCTGCTGAAATTGGAGGTGTAGTAAGATCTACACTTATGGATTATACTTTAAAGAATCGATGAAATATTTAAGATTTAATTTACTAATTTTGGTGAATTCCAAGTCAAAGGAAATTGTTACACCATTTGTGTTTGATATTTAGCCATTAAATATGAGGACAATTTCGCAGTGATTACTCAAGAGTTATTTTTATTTTGTTGGAGAAAATGATCAATCATTACAATAAAGATAAAATTTGATATAAGATGAATTATTACTGTGAATAACAAATCATTATGGTTTATTTCAATTAAATTAGTAGATCCGAATTAAATCCTATCGTTTATTCACCCAAATTCCCAATGTTATAACTATTTTTATTGTGTCCAAATCATCCACAAAGCTTGTCCAAAGTCTCCCTCTAGGAATGAACATTCGGACACTTGAATTTCTCTTGCATTTTATCTTGTAACTTTTGGATGGAGGTTTAAATTGTATAACAGTTACGATACAAATAGAAGTAACACGATTTTTCTGCATACAAAAAATTTGAAATAGTAAAATTCGAATCAGCTTACGAATTATTCAGTTTTTAACAAAAACTGTCCGAATGTTCTCAGTTCTCCCCGTTATATTAGAACAAATTCTCGAAATGTGAGTACCTCACCATTAATTGTAAGTAATTAATTGAAAGTATAATTCATTAAAAGACAACTATCATATTGGTTTGAAATTAATCATTAATATTATTTCTTCTTGAGGACTGGTGCACCGGCGCCAGCTGCAAGGTTACTAAGGATTCAAAAACTATGTAACGAATAATATTACAATAATTTCGATATTATCTTCCCACCGTTTAATCATTTCAGTGATACTTTACCACATCCAATATAATATTTATCCATCATAAATCACATATGTAAATACGCTACAATTCACCATACTGGAGAGATAAATAAAAACATTTCTCTAAATGTGACTCTGAGACAGTTTTCTGACGTAAATCTGATCGTAAGAATGAAGGGAGAGAGATGGTATTTGTTTGGAACCTCAGCTCTATGAAATGTGAATAATGTTACACATGTGAATGTGTGTGGTGAATAATGTTACACATGTGAATGTGTGCGGTGAATAATGTTACACATGTGAATGTGTGCGGTGAATAATGTTACACATGTGAATGTGTAAAGTGGATAATGTTACACATGTGAATATGTGCGGTGAATAATGCTAAACATGTGAATGTGTAGAGTGAATAATGATACAGATGTGAATGTGTAGAGTGAATAACGTTACCCATGTGAATGCGTACAGTGAATAATGTTACACAATAATAGAGAATTCAGCAGAATATATGGAATATATACAATTAAGTTTACGGCTTTTGTTGTTGAAATATTTCACATTTTTCATAAATGACAACTAAATAGTATAGGAGAAAGGTTCATTATGAACCCCAGGTATTTTTTTAAACCTTTTGTAATTATTTAGTATGTTCCATGAAATTTCATGATTATTTATTCTACACACGATTATAACTTACTCGAATTAATTATTAGTTATTTAGTTTTGAATGTTCACCAAGATGTTTTGCATTTTCGATTAAATTATGCAATACATTTTCTCTTTTTTTTTTAAAAAGTTTCATATCCTGATCAATTAAACTCGACTTTGTCTTTCAAAACATTAAATAAATTAGCTAATTGCAATCAAATTAGTAATGTAATTTTAAAATCAAGCTACTCAGTATATATTTTATCTCGGGGTAAATTCAATAAAGTTTCACTGATCAAAGAATATCGAGATCATCAAAAAACAGTCAATTTAACTGAGAAAAAAGAAGGGCTGGTAAGTGTTTAGTGTGATTAATATTTTTATTGGTGAACTGAGAAATAAAATAAAAGGAAGTGAACAAAGCAATATGTATAGATGTATATTAGGAACTTTCTTATTTGTGTTATATGATCTGTTTAATATATATTATATATATTTCTTTTTTTTTATTAGATGCGATATAAAATGCAATAATTTTAAGTATGCTAACTGACATTTGGCGGGAAATAAACGAACCCTAAAAAAATTAATACTTCAAAACTGTTAATCTGTTCTCTAAGATAACAATGGACCAACGGACAAATGAGAACGGTGCAATCAATATTTTGAAACTTTTAGAACTCAAAAAGTTGACATTGGGGTATGTTGTGAACCAATCTGACCTTTGATAATTGTTTTTTTTTTTCGCTTATCATGATCTATTTTGATACCCAGAGTCCGAGTACAGTGAGTGTCCAATAACTCAGACAATACCCTAGTCATATGTTCATAACATATCTCATTAATTAGTCGGTCATATAATGCATATTCAATAACAGTTAGTTTTTCTTTCAACATAATAACCTAACTTAAATTAAGTCAAAATATTATGACCTAAATCTGCCTTTGATATTTGCAGTTCACTCGTGACACATTTTATTATTTTATGATTCGATGAATTAATTAGTAATGAAGATCAAAGAGTTGGTCAGATTAGAAATAAAAAGGATGAGCAAGAGTTTGATCAAAGTATAATTATATTTGATATAAACCGTTTATTTAATTATTGGAATAATAATTAGTAAAGATGACATTTTTGATGTTAATAATGTTCGTAACTACACTATGAAACAATACAATATAACAAAAAATAATGAGGAATCTTAAGGCTGGGTATAAACAATTAAATTACGTTATACACAAAATTAGTGAATAATATTTAGGATATTATCACAGTTTCCGTATAGTATATAAGTAAGTTATTAATATATTAAAACTGATATCTGTCATTCTATTCAAATCTAAAATTTCTTGAAAAGAAAAATTAAAAAAGAAAATGAACAAAGCTCCTAAAAAATATAGTTAATAAGAGTATTGAGTATTTCATTATATGAATGTTAGGCCTAATTATTTCAATATTAGGAGTAAATAGGCAGTAGCTCTTATATCTTTCATTCGAACAAAGTAATTCGAATTCCATTCCAACTAATTTTCCGAAGTTTCTCGTAGCGCTCAGTCCATTTTTCGAATCTTTAATTAGAAAAATGTTTATCGTGGGAAGGTAACGGAAGATAACAGAGTATTGGGAAGTTAAATGGAAATTTTTTGAAGAAAAATATATGGTTGATTGCAGTAGAAACAAATAAAATTACACCAAAGTGAGCACTGAGCATTTATTAACTTTTCGAGGGTGTTATTTACAGTCGTATAAATTATAAATTTAGATTCTTTCTCCCTGCTAATTTGTGTATAAGTTAATTTTTAGGTTTGATTTTATAGAATTTATACATATGTATACGAAGATTTAAAAAATTGATTTTAATACTCAGATACAATGATAATCGTTTATTGGACCTAGGAAATATGGTGGGACATAACTTCATAAACTTCATTTAATTTGTATTTATAGGATACAAATATCAAATAAAAAGTACATTCGACTGGAAATAGTCAAAGGAAGATTACAGATTTCACATTAAGAATTTCGGCCACAAGTTCTGTCATATTGGTTTTGTTTCGTGTTTGTAAGATAGAAGTTCAAAAGGTGAATATTCATGATGTCTTTACGATGTTAATTGGACATATGAAACACACTGCAATGAGATACAACATTTCTGTCACAAATGGAATATTCACTATGAGTTGCAATGTTTGGTAATAAATATAGTATTTATGCATGTGATACGAGGCTCACTGAAACAAAACACAATTGATTGTCATTTAAATTATATAGGCTTGTTCACGCACATTACTTTTATATCCTTGGCGTTTCTCCTCAGTTCTGCAGTGCACGTAAAAAAATAAATCATTATTTTAAATTCAACCGACACGCTCACACCAGTCAGAGTTAGTGCCATACTTTAGCAGAATTTTTATATATAATTCAAGGACACTGAAACACTGAAAGAACACGTCACGGATAGAACACTGATGTGTGTAAACAAGTCTGTAAAAAAATTCACACTCAGCAAAATTATAATTTTACAATTCGAATAAAATTAATACATTAATTTTATGGTATAACTAATTTTGAAAATATTTTCATAATGAATAATCTAATATCTCAGATTGAATCAAATCCAAAACTATCACTAAATAAAATTTCGTGCGTGAAAATTATTATTCAATATTTACATATAAGAGATTCCCATGTCAATAGTCTGTAATAAAAACATTTAATACGCTAATAGCATGTTATCAACTAATATGTAGACCAATAAATGTCGTTATTAAAGCTGGTCTCAGTTTACTAACTGGCACTGATTGAATGTGTTTTATATCCTCACAATTAATGTAATTTAAATGAAACATAACAAAGAACGGGAGATAATATTTCTCTACGTGTCGTGGTGTAATTCGTTATCCTAGATATAATTTGATATTATTTTCTTCGGTTGTAACAATATGTAAGGTGATATGACTGAAACTGTAATCTCATGTTTGATCCCAACCAATCATGACACATTGTGCCAACATGGGCACTAGATGGTTAAATGAGTAAGAAATGGTAGACTGAAAAGTTGCCTAGAAATTGCATGGAGCCAATATGGTTTTCCATTCTCATGGAATGTTACCTTGGGAGAAGGTTGGTTCAATGTGGCGAATCTATCTCCTTGAATTGTCATTTAAACAATATATTTCGCTAAAACTTGATTAACATACGTACCGGCAACATCTTGTACCAAGATCGTTTCAACATAACAGACCATGCTGAACCGTGATGGCCATTTTTGCAAAAAAACGCACAGTACCAATACGATGTGCAAACCTAGTGCCAACATGGGCCCCATTAACTTCAGTTGCTTTGGATATTATATTTATTTGAAGTAAACAAATATACTATTTTAATTTCAAGCGCTAAATCTTATTTAAATTATAATAATCTTAATATTAATAGTAGAAAATAAATTATTGCTCCTGTTTTATTCATTGCATTTATAAATCAAAATATACACTCAACAGTAAGGAAATCAAAATCTTCCATTAAAATTTGAGTTTATGGCAAATCTGAAATTTGATGAAATGAGCCTGAAAATTTGAGATTCTGACCTTCTCTGAAACTGCAAAACGAAAGACAGACCAAATGGTAGAGAAAAATCATCTCTTCATCCATTGGTGGTTAGATTTGGAAAGAGATCTGTAGATGAAGATAGTGATTCGATTATCTTATATCTAATCTCAAGGAGTAATATTGATTCTAAAGGCAACATTGTAAGAATATTGGGACAATGTTGTAAGGATATTGTGACGATGCTGTAAGAATATTGGGACAATGTTGCAAGAATTCTAGGACGATGATGTAAGAATATCGGGACAATGCGTAAGAAAATTGGGACGATGTTTAAATGATAATCGGACAATGTTTTCTCAAAACGGAATTGTGGCCCGTAAAGGATATTGGAACAATGCTGAATAAAGAAAAAAAAAACCTTGAACGATAAGCAGATAGTGTCAATATTTAGTCCATAATTACGGTTAAATCAAAATTTGGAACGATGGATTTTCTTGTAACAAAAATAGCCACTTCTTTCACTTTCACCGAAATACTTTAATTATATTTGCATACAACTGGGAAAAGCATTAATATGTACATGGTATTGTCAGAAAATGTACCATAGGATGAGGCCCAAAATTAATCTACAGTACCTAATTTCAACTTAGTCAAAGGAAAGGTAATATTAATTTTATTAGAAGTATGTACGGATATACCTACAGATTTAACACATTTAAGTTTCAATTCGGAAGTAATCTAATCAAAATTAAATGACTCTCTAACATCTCTTTTCCTACTCTCGACTCTTTGGGATTTATATAAGAGCCAAACTTTCTACCGATTGCCAATAGAAAAGTTTGTGTTTCTTCTTCCTATTTTCAATTGATTTATTAGATCTAATACATTGATTCCTTATCTAGATATTCATTTTAATACAAATTATTTTGTCTCTCATCTCTGCATGAACTAATGAATAATGTGAATGATTATTCTTTTATTCTTCCCTAGTTTATAGATAAGTTAATTAATCAAATTGCAAAGTAGGATATATCAGGTAGCAATGTTTCTCAGGCAGAATAGTTCTAATATAAGCAATGTTGTAAGCATATTCGAGCAATTAAATAACAATATTTGACCGATGTTGTCAGCATACTTGGGCAATTTGATAACAATATTCGAGCAATGTTATCCCGGGAAACAGTGTTACGTGACTATTTCTTAAGTATTGGAAATGAATAACATAATACTATCCATTCAATTAAACTGTATTGCTTCTGTAAGTTAGAATATTAATTATATTTATACATTCAGAACTATACATTCCCTTCTTCTCACCGTTCACTTCACATTTTCCAAGGTATCGTGAAATAGATTATTCTGCATAATAAGGTGAGTGGAATAGGGTCTACAAATTACCTGCAGGTAAGTCTAAGGTAACCATTACCTGATTGAATGAGACTGAGTCCTGGGGATGCGAAGCTTAATAACAAATTAGACAGCAATGGTGTGGGGGTTTGGTTTTCTTCGAAGTTTATCTTCATTCAGTAGCACTCTGTTGTAGACTAAACTAGAATTATTATGCTCTGGAATTTAACCAAAATATTTGAGAGAATGGTTATAATTACATAATTTATACTTTTTATCAGAGCTAGACCTTTTCTAGTTTTTTTCTTTTCTTAACCGTAATAACCTAGGGTCTGGTCCTGGCTGACCAGTCCTCTTGAAAAAATAATAATATTTTTATTTCCAAACCGATTTGGAAACAGTCTTTTTATGACTTTTTTCGTCTAAATAATTACATACGATTATAAAAAAAGGAGGTGGCAAATGCAAGGTACTCATATTATGAGCATTTATTTAAATATACATCATACAGGGTTGTCTAAAAAAAACTCGAAACACAACTTTAAGTTTTGTATTTTAAAAATTATTAAAGGCACGTGTTTCTCTTTGGTATCTTTTTCGGACCCATCTCAATCCACAGTTAAATTTTCATTTAGTTCTATTCATTTTGGTGAATGTTATAAGGATATTACTTATGGATGGCGAAAATGACTTTTGCAAAAATAGTTAGAAAACCTAAGAAATATTTGTTTCTTATCTATGCTTGTTAATTTAATTTTTAAAAGATAATTATTCTTTGTCGTTTACCGATAGATGTGCAAATATCTAATGAAGATATTTTTGATGACGAAATGTCGAGAAGTTAATTTGTTAAGATTTTATAACAGCTTTACTGAGGACTGGCACGTGCGCGCCAGTCAAATAGATTATTTCAAATAGATTTATATCTCCTACAATACAGGTATTCATTTATGGTAAAAGTAGCACACTTTTTCAGGTTAAGGTTTGGGTAATATTTAAGGTTGCTGATAATCAAATTTATTATCTTCGAGCAAGTTACTTTTTTCAATTGTAACTGAATTTAAATAAGCTGTACTTTTACTTTAACAATGATTAAAATCATTGGGACAGTAAGAATTCATTCGAATTATCAATGTTATTCTTTTATATAAGAGCAAGTTCTTCAACATCAAGTATATTGTCTGAGATTTCTTAGATGATTTAATTTCCATCAAACATAGAGAAAATCGTTTCTCTTCTATATTCATCAGATTAAAGACAAGCTGAATTGTAAAGTTCAATTTTTGGCTCTGATACGTATTTATTAAATAAGCTTACAAAAATGTAATGATATTAAAATTCTAGTTGACGAAACTATCAAATATGAAAGCTTCACAAATATCCATTTAATATATAGGAAATTTATTCCTTGTTGTATTTTATACTCATGACTTCAAAGTCTTTGCTAAATTCATTAGACATCATACATATTTCCTGCGTTAAACCTTCAGAAATATTTCATATTGCAAAATTTTAGTTGGATAACATGGTCACATTACAAAAACAAACTCGGAAATTTCTGAAAATGTGGTGATTTAATGATGAAATGTACTTGAAAACATTTTTTTAATTCTGTAAATAATCAATTAATCGTATTTACTTTAATAGCTTGAGTAATTTTGTATATACTTTGGAAGTTTGGTGTAAGTAACTTAGAAACACAAGAAAATAACTAATCCAAGCAATTTCTAATGAATGAAGAACAGTTTCCAATGAATAAATTTACGACAATTTCCGATATTGCTCCCAAACTGATGAGGTACGTGCCTTTGACTGATAAAGTTCTTGCAGTGGAAAGTATTTACATCTTAAACTCATCTTATTGCTCGAAGATAGAAAAATATAACTTACGCTTGCTTTGGTGCAATCAATATTTATTTTTGAACAAATTTCTGAAAGATTACCTCAAGAAATTGAAACTTGTCCCCATAATATCTAACTCTCTGGGTATGTACAATAAAATTGTAACATTGAAGAAGAAAGAAGATTTTCTTTCTGTATTTAGTTATTTGAAGGAAAATAATTTATTGCATAGATTGCCACTACTTTCATTAGTAAAATTTTATTTCAGTGAAGCCCCTCAAACGAAGTACTTACATGATAGGTACCTCTATAGTCTAAACCAACACGCTGGAAACCAAATGAAGTGATGAAATTATGTAATGAATAGGGAGAGTGGATATTCCAAATAAAGAGATGAAGTTATGTAATGAATAACGAGAGCGGATGTTTCAAATGAAGTGATGGAATTATGTAATGAATAGCGAGAGCGGATATTCCAAATGAAGTGATGGAATTATATAATGAATAGCGAGAGCGGATATTTCAATTACAGCTCGTTTGCAATATCCAATTAGTATATCTCTCGCCTAATGCCCTGTAGCTGATATTAGTCCAATTAATCATAGCATCGCAGGTTTAGTACTTATTGACTGCTAATCATATCAATGTACTTCAACTCATTATAGCTTATGGTGGGGGTGGGGGGGGGGGGAATATAACGTAATCAAATTTTGGTTAAATATGGTTAAAATGGGATATATCACGGGTTATCCCAGTTAGAAATGAGATGTCAGCCTGCGGTGACTTCAAACCACGCTGTACTTTTATGTATATTTGTTTAGTGTTTAAAATTTGTTAATATCAATTATAATTTCAACAGATGATTGTTTTATATCTATTCAATTTGTAAGTTCTTTCATTCAGGAGCTATATATTATATTCAGTTTTGTTATTTTCAAGATAACTGCATCACAACCTTACCTTCAGAAAAAAAAAGTAAATTTGATTTACGACTCAAAGGGACAAACTTTCCCCCTAATACGTACACTCTAATTCGACCATTCTGGAAACTTTAGTCGCGTTTCAACACTAATTCACCGATGAGAGAAGTTTATCTACCATCAATCACTTCACTACTATAAGCCTTTAGCTGTTGCTCAATCGGTTTAATTACTAATTTTAATGATATCAAGGGAATGGTAATAGAAACTAACACTCTCGGTACTCGGAAAATGAAATTGAAGGTCGTGAGCCAATTTGACCTTTAGAAAATAGTTGATTGACCCATCATGACGTATGTCACCAACTTAATAAGAGAGAATTTTCAAATACTGCGTCTTTTCCTATGGTTACATTTGTTACTCTTCCAATCAAGACCTCTTTATGAAGAATTATCTACAGATGCTCAAAATATCTTTAATATTTTTTTTTATCGCAATCATACCCAGTCTGTTTGCAAGAAAATGGCACCCCATCAATCTCTCCAATTCTCGTAAATTCTCGTTGTTGTGAGAGGTGCAACTTCTTGACTTCCAAAATGCAGAATTTTTAGGCGGAGTTACCATTATGAATGACTAAGCAGTTTATCGGATAAAATTTCTTCTTTATATTTATGCAAATATTCTAAAGACTGTCCAATGTAAACTCGGTGAGCCAAAATATGTTCAAGACAAAAGATAGAAATATTCCAGAGCTGAAAACTGTTTTTTTTTTAATAGGTTTTTGATAAAATTTGCTTAATAATTGTCTGTAGTCAGAAAAAAAGACAACCGTAATACATCATCTTTTTTTCCTTTACTTCATTTAACGTAAATTATTGAAGTTATATACAGTTTTTGGAATCCAAAATACTATGCACTTCTATAATTATTATTGTAAATTAGTTATAATTATGATATTTAAAATGATTGGATCATTCGAAAACTTATTTTTTCCGTAGTTTCTGTTTCTCCTAACCCTAATGAGTTTGACTATCAGAATGTATCGGAAGGTTTGGCTATGTATTTAAAAAACACATACATCATTTGTAAACCTACGGTACTGTTTTTTTTCAAATTGCTTGTATATATACAAAATGAATGTGCATCAAAATTCAAATGAAAGTATTAAACATATAAGGTGAAATAAATACATACATAGCTAGGTATTTAAGACATTGGTAACTTAAAGAGCAGAGCTGTGATTGGGTGGAGTGTGACCCAATCACAGCTCGTGCATGTGTGTGTACTCCACGGAAACGTGGACAGAAGTGTGCTTGTATGCTAACCAAAATGTATTTCTACGTTTCCACACGTCACTACATTACAATAAATTTCTTAATTTCCGTGGTTTACGAGGATTTACGTCGATACGTAAATATTCTTTTACTTTCAAATAGAACAATATATTTGATATTTATGCATGAGCAAAGTCAATAAAGGCCGGAGAATTTAATGGAATGACATGAAAGATATAAAGAAATTTAAAAAGATGTGCTTGGAAAACACACGTTAAAATTCATAAGGGTTAAAAAGTGAACAATTCTAATATAAATTTGAACACGAACCAACACTTTTGAAACAAGAAATAACGCTGTTGTGATATTTAATTAGTATACCTGATAATATTCCAAATTAATTCGGCGATAACTTGAACATGAAATAGTATTCAATCCAAACAAATGAAGTAGTTTTTAAATTTCCAGAATTTCCTTACATTCTATCTAATACAAAGTACCATTATAATGCAAATAATGTAAGATGCTAGAGTCGTGCGTGACGTTATCTCCTGCCTAGCCACTTTGACAAAATATCTCGAGAAAGTATAACTTTAATCTACGGAAGAGACTCAAGCTTTTGTTAACCACATTATTGAAGCAGATGAGGTAGACATGCTATATTGCTACAGCTTCTATAGAAATATTTACTTACTCTTTGGATAATAATAGCTAATTTATAGAACAATCTATGATTATTGCGGCCAAACTTATTATTGTGTCCAAAATAAACTGATAATTTATACATTTCATTGCAATTATCTTCTCTGTATCATGTATACGGTTTGACAATTTTTAACGATATGCACTATTTTATATCAATACAATAGGTTTTTCCTCTAATTGAACCATATACTATTTATCCAGTTACTTTAACGTGTTCAATTTTACACTGCAGTAGTAATTTATTTCTCAAATTCTAATAATTTTCTCGCAGCTGATGAGTTTGATGTACGATGCTCTCCATCATATGATTGATGGTGATGGAGAACAGGGATATTAAAGTGAGAGATGAACTCATTGGCAAATGGTAGCGATGATACTACACTTTATTGCTGTTTAGAGACTGTGAATGGTCAACATGACTCTATAAATATAATAACAAAGTGATCTGCTTTATTAAATAATAATATATAAATTTTATTCCCTCACTCATCCACAATTTAATGTGAAGGTAAAATATGAAAATATATTAGTGGTTAGTTATAAATTTGATGCTTAAATATTCAATATGATTTTGAGTAGTAAGCATGCGGTATAATTGTTTTAGGGTAATATTAAAATGTAATGTTTTAGTAATAATTGTTGATAATACTGCCACAAAATTTTAATTTTTCTCTATCATTATCAAAGAATTCGGGCAGACAGAATAATGGACTGTTTTCATATTTATGCATAAATTAATAATATTTAAATTCAGTATCTTGTTATTTAAATTCAGTAGTCTAAGTTTTGTTCCTAATCGCTTAATAACAGTGACTGTGATGCACTGGAGTTGCTTTTCATCATGTATTATGTTATGATTAACAATATAAATCTCACATATTCCCTTCATTTCATTTCGCTTTGATAGTTCTAATTCCCCTCTCGCATAACTTCATTCATAATAATTATAATTACTAATGATAAATCAAACAGATATATAATTCTTCAATTGAATTATGTATTCTTAATTAAAACATAAATAACAATAACATTCATACTTAATTTTTTGCAGTTATTCACTGGACGCTAATCCAGATTTCAATCAATTGATTGCATTGCTCTTTTCATTGTTTGAGTTGGTCCATTAGTGAAAAGTTGTGTATAAATAGTTAATTGGGAAATTGAAAATGAAATATAGTTGCGTATAATTAATCAATAGGAAGCTGAAAATGAACAAAAGTTGCGTTTAATCAGTCAATTGGAAGCAAGAAATGAACTAAAGTTGCGTATAATCAGTCAATTGGAAGCAAGAAATGAACTAAAGTTGCGTATAATCAGTCAATGGGTGGCTAAAAATGAACTAAAGCTGCGTATAATCAGTCAATTGGAAGCAAGAAATGAACTAAAGTTGCGTGTAATCAGTCAATGGGAAGCAAAAAATGAACTAAATTTGCGTATAATCAGTCAATGGGTGGCTAAAAACGAACTAAAGTTGCGTATAATTAGCCAATTGGAAGCTAAAAATGAACTAAACTTGCGTGTAATTAGTCAATGGGAAGCAAAAAATGAACTAAAGTTGCGTGTAATTAGTCAATGGGAAGCAAAAAATGAACTAAAAATGCGTGTATTTAGTCAAAGGGAAGCAAAAAATGAACTAAAGTTGCGTATAATTATTCAAAGGGAAGCTAAAAATGAACTAAACTTGCGTGTAATTAGTCAATGGGAAGCAAAAAATGAACTAAAAATGCGTGTATTTAGTCAAAGGGAAGCAAAAAATGAACTAAAGTTGCGTATAATTATTCAAAGGGAAGCTAAAAATGAACTAAACTTGCGTGTAATTAGTCAATGGGAAGCAAAAAATGAACTAAAGTTGCGTGTAATTATTCAAAGGGAAGCTAAAAATGAACTAAAGTATATTATTATTCAATGGGAAGCTAAAAAAATGAACTGAAACTCTAATACTGAAATATCAAGTATCTGAGTTTTTGATATTTATCAGGAGAATATAAAAGATCAATGCATCGATCCTGTTCGTGTTTTACTGTTAATGAAGTAATGATAGAAATTACAGTTTCAAATAGAAATTATTTTGAAAAATGTTGCCAATCATTTATTTTTGAGTGAAAGAGAAATATTCCTATATAAATTTTCAATTTATATTTTCAATATTTAAACCACGATTAACAATTGTTAGTCAATTAAAAACGATATCTTCGTGAGTCAATATGATAAATTCAATATTTCTGAGTTATTCGCAGATTCTCTGATGGTTTAATATTGGTGAGAATTCTATTCGAATTGGAAGTCAATTTACATGCAAATTAAACCACTCGCCTTACTATGATAAACCTATTGGATCTATTAAAGATATTCTTCGTAATATATAGATATCTTCAGATGATGAACATTAAAATGGTCTCAGAACGCATATCTTTTCCACCGCTTCTTTCTTAATTTTTACCTTCTTTTGACATTGACCTTTGATCTGATCACTCCCCAAATCTAGTCAAATGCTTATGGTTAATGACAAATCGTCACATCAAAATTCTGGAAATTTTGTTTGAAAATGCCAATAATTCAAGATTACAAAATATTAAATCAGATCAAAACATAAACTTTCGCAATTTGCGAAGGTTATCTTATGCTCTTCTATGAACGAGCGTTTATCTCTATCTAATGAATAATAATCAACATAGTTCTCAATTGTATGTCTACGGTAATCACTAAGAATATATCATTAAATTTTCTTATCACAATCTGTCCTCAGGTGGTATAACATATCAAAATGTTTCATATTGAAATATTCACTAATTAATTATTCATAAATTATATACGATATCTCATTGATAAGAATATAACGATTCAAATTATGCATCATCTTCAAGAAATATAACATTAACTTAAAATTTAAAACATAGAATCTTAAACTTTACAGTACATAGAATATTCACATGAACGATCTCTTTTATTTTCTTTCATAATTTTCTCATTTCAATAATCATTAACTTTCACTCCGGTACTGGAAAGCAACTAAGGTTTTTGGTAGAGGGATGGATGTACACGGTGAAAAACTTCTTAGTGGACCAAGTAATGTTTTTTAAAAATACTGGTCATATTGCCTGAAACTGATGAAAATGTAAATACCCAATTAAACCAGCCAAATATATTTATTTGTATTGGTGACAGTTACTTTAATCCTACTATTTTCATATTATATAGTAAACAAAACTAAACAAGAGTTAATCCGATACATAATAGGATATTAAGCCCTCAACTCAATTTTTTTCGGGTTATCATTCGATTCTACAACGCAACTGTTTTATTTAAAGAACTACGACATGAATAATAACTATAGACAGA
This sequence comes from Caprella mutica, assembly GCA_947561585.1. NCBI lineage: Eukaryota > Metazoa > Arthropoda > Malacostraca > Amphipoda > Caprellidae > Caprella > Caprella mutica. The sequence goes on along the minus strand of CANNZV010000331.1, from coordinate 268,699 downwards.
GTTTAAATCGAAATGTGATAACTATTCTTTTATAAAATTAAAATGAGAATTTCACAATTACCATTTTATATAAAAGAGACACATTTCTAACTAGTCTCACTGAGTCGAAATAGATAATCAGGTAAATTTTTGATAAATATTAACTTACTTAGACCTACCTTTTTAAATTTTAAATAATACAATACGTTATTTTCAGATAAGTTAAGCTCGGATACTGAGAGAGATTTAGATTTTATCAAGTAAACTCAAGTTTAAAATTATTGTAACTATTGAATTCTAGAAAATTAGCAACGAGCCAAATAATAACAAATATTTAGAAATGAAAAAAGATAAGTAAAATTAACAACAAGGAATATTTATAATGGTGCTAGGACAATTGCCACCCGGACAACTGCCACCTGGACAATTGCCATCCAGATAATTGCCACCTCCGGACAATTGCCACCCTGTTGATTATTATTAGAGCTCTGATAATATGCTTTAAGAGTTTAAGTGATACAAATTAACAATATTACAGAAGAGAAAATATTGAATTCTACTGAGTTCTATAAACCAGTGGTTTAAAAGGATTCAATAATGTTTCACTGTTTAATACTCTCTGTTTAAAATATTTTTAGGATCTATGATTATGATAGCAAATTGTTACAACCCAAATTATTATTATCAGGATTCATCACTTGAAATTTTCTTAATTAAGTAGTATTAATGTAAATACAAATTGTTTGTCCACTATCCATTGATAATTATTTATATAGAACTTTATATTTATAATTAAAAATACATTAAAATACTAATAACAGGTGTCATAGAATATAACCGGTCACCATAGAACGGGAAGAAAAGTCTGAAAATTCTTAATAAAAACTGTAAAAGTAGGTTAAAAAATTTAAAACATGTACTTAATTTGTGCGACTGAATTCAAATACTGTAGCTTGCCATATATTGAGTGATTAATATTTGCCCAATAATGATAGAGGTGAGAAAGGAATAAATATTTAATTTATAATGGAAATGATCAATTGTATAATATTAATATAGTGTATTATAAAATATATCGTATTAAAACAATAAGTAATTTATTATATCACCAATTGGAGTTATTGATTTTTATAAAATAACAATAAATAATAAATGAAAACATTTGTATCTGCAAATGTAAATAATTAATCGTATAAAGATACTATGAATATTGTATCACTATCCTTTAATTAAGTAAGAGGCCTGATAATAATTTTTTGGGTGGCAATTGTCCGGGGGGTGGCAATTGTCCGGGGGGTGGCAATTGTCCAGGAATGGCAAATGTCCGCGGGTTGCAATTGTCTGCGGGTGGCGATTGTCCGTGGGTGGCGATTGTCCGCGGGTGGCAATTGTCTGCGGGTGGCGATTGTCCGTGGGTGGCGATTGTCCGCGGGTGGCAATTTTCCGGTCACGATTTATAATATCAAATACAATAATATTTTCATATATGATTTGAAAATAGAATGTGCATACTTGAATCGCAATGATGAATTGAAAATTGAAATAAATAATAAATAATAAACATACTAGCAATAAACATACTATCAGAAAAAGTATCCAATTTCATTAATCACAGCTTTTCAATTTTATATATTTTAATAAATCTCTTATTTATCGCCGTGTACCAGGACATATTTCTAAATATCTACAAACATTAACAATTAGTGAATTTCCTTTTTGAACTGTGAATCAGTAAACTGTTAAAAATACCACTATATATATTTTTTTTAATAAATAGTATTCTATACCATTAAATTATTTTTTATTAACCTTTTACGTCATAAAATATAATTTTAAACTGGACCCATGATGTTAGGATAAATTAAAACAAAATAATAAACCTATCCTTCACAAAAATGAATAACTTAAATTATTTGGAGATGATATTTTGAACTGAAAAAGTAGGGTTTATTATGACAGTGAATAATTTAACGGTTAGACCCTTAAGTTAAAAATAATTCAATGAATATCTTCTCTACCGAAAAAAGACATAAGAAATAACAGAAGGGATAACTTGATTCTATATATATAAACAAGATAGAAGAGTTAGGTAAAAAAAAATAGTAATTAAATTGAGTAATTGTGCATAATGGAATCGGTGCTAAAATTTATGAAAGGTACATTAAATACAGTATATATTGAAATATTTCCTTTTTAGACATTGAATGCACATATGTGACATATATTTTTACTAAAGGACCAAAATTAATTTATTATAACATATATCTTTGCACTATAAAGTATAATAGAATTTTCTGAAGTCACTTCTAACCAATACCCTGAGCACTGTCTTTTGAAAAACAATCAATTTTACTCCAATTTAGTCAAATAAATTGAAGACTTGCTCTAAAAGCTACACAATCTATTCGATTTATTGTCTTCTTACTTATATCGACTTATTGATCTCATAGATTTATTCCGACAAATATATTTACCCTATGTGAGTAGTTTATTGTTCCTTAATGCATTGAATGTTTGTAAGCATTTCTTTGTTTGCCAACTAATTAATCACCTTTCAATGTATTTTTTAACCTTTATTGGTATAACTAAATATTGCAGTCAATGGCTATCGATTAGATTTAAAATTAGATATAATTCACCCTATAAAGAGAAATGCAATGGAATAAAAAATAGAACGAGCACTCGTAGTCGCTTCTATCAAGTTGGTCATTTTTGTGTCCTTGACCTTGACCTTAGACCCGATCACTCCCAAAGTCTTATCAAACGGTTCCTCGGTTCTTAGATAAAAACCAATCATCCCACAAAATTTTGAAAAATTAGGTTTAAAATTTCTTGAGTTAAGCGAATAAATAAAATAATCAGATAAATCAGATCAAATCATAACCTTCCGCAATTTTGCAAAGGTACTCAATTCACAGTATCAAGGATTGTGATGAAAAAAGAACATTGTGGTTATTCTTTGATGTATGAGATTAAAATATATTTTGAAATATCGTCGATTAATAATAGTTCTACCTATTTAAATTATTAAAATTTGTTACCAGCCTATATAAACTAATAATATCCCATATCATTTAAACTGCACTGCAGTGGTTCTTGAAGTTGGGTGTGGGTCACTCCTTTCGGGCCTGAATTGCTTATAGGGGGTGGGGTGCCTGGAATGACTGTTCTATATGTTTTTATAAGTTCGGTTCTTGCTGTTAATATCATATAAAATATACACTAAGTATATTTGCCTCAAGATGATCATATTGGTCACATGATAGCAACAAAATATTTTCTAATAGTATCTTTTCAATCTATTTCAATGCAATATAATGCTCAGCTGGTGCCTTAGAAAAGCAAGGGGTGTGCGAGAAAAATACATAAAGAACCACTCACCTAAATGAATTGAAATTACGATTATGTAACATTTATAGACTCTGAGGAGAAAGTATTAATTCTTATGTAATGTGTGACAGATGATATTACACTTTTAGTTATTACATTTCCCATTGATATGAATTACGAAAAGGATATCAAATTAATTATTAATCTTATGATAAAGGCAGTCTGAAGATTTAATTTAATTAACTTGAGAGTTTTGCATACTGACAAATGAAAATATGAATGTTAAGAAGTTATATAAGTATTCGCAAACAATTCTTTGCTTCCAATTTGTATTTATAAATCATATTTTTGTTCGGTATTTGAGAATATATTTGAAAATTCACATTTTTATAAATTTACGTTAAAATTGTTCTTTAGGATCACAATCATTGATGACAAAAAAAATTGTATTATCATTAATTGGTATTCCCTGCTGATAGAGAATTTAAATTTAAATAGCAAATTATATACAAGTTAGATATCATTATTACATTTATTATGATATTGTTAGAGGAAAGAGACTTTATATCCATCATAGTAATTCATTGTTTGTAACAGATCTCTTTGGATTTAGTGTTTATTATTGTCGCTGGGGAAACTTTACGAGCGAGATAAACCAAATGGTTATGTTTATTGTCATCAAATTGCATTCAATGAAAGAAAATTTAATAATAAAATAATTCAGTCTTATCCATTTAGCTTTCAGCAAACCGGCTTTGATACTAAGTTTAATTGATTGAATATAATAACAAGAATGATGAATATTTATTTAATACTAGTACTATTAATAAATAATATCGAGAGGTGTTTATATTATAATAGGATCAAGCTGCTGATGATAAAAGGAAATTGAATACAAGGGAACTTGAGAATCAGAATCAGAAAAATGTGGGTGCTTGAATTTAGTTACCTACTAATCTACTACAGGTTTCTGCAAAGCTCATGGATGCATCAAAGCTACTCCGTGAATGCATTCATTTACTAAAGATTGTGAGTGGTGATTACAATAGCATGCTAATTTAATGTCAATAGATTTTAATAACAAATATTGCAAATAAGTAAATTCATTTACTGAAGGATGCTCTCCAATCAACTAATGACATTCTTATTTTATCTTACAATACATAAATAACTATTTGAATATCAATAATGTTTGTAAAATATCTAATAGCAAACCATAATTATTACTGATGGGTAATATGATATCAAATTAATTCAATTATCATGTACTGTTCGATATACCAGATCATAAACAGGCAGTAATATTGTTAATCAACATAATGATAGACATAATGAATATTGATGATGCATGATAAATTTATTGAAGTGAATTATGTATTCATTGTTATCTGCCATGCATATTCATATTCATGTCTATACGTAATTAATAATTTCAAATGAAATAATTCTCGTAGCTTATATAGAATAAATCATTTAAAGGCTAAAAATAGTTCACAGCAGAGTATTATAATAAAAGCCAATAATCGATGAGAAAAAGTAAATCTGAAGCCACGGCAAGTGTTGTTGGTAAAAATAAACCGCTATTAACACCATTAAGAAATCCGTTATTAAAATAAACATTGAAAGTCTGGACATAGTTAGTTAATAATAGTTACTCTAAGTCTAGTAATTACAACTTATAATTTTTTGTTATTTTGTTTATTATGAAAGAACTAGACAACGAAAATACGTGAAACTTAACAACAATAAAGTAACACATCCTGTGGGTATTTGGTAGAAATATTAGTGAAATCAAACACAAATTTACCAAAATATTTAACTTTTACCACAGAGGACCAAAAAGACACCGATCAAAAGTTAAGGGACAGTTATCAATAAACGAGTATAAACTGAATAATTTCAGTTTAAATGACTGTTTCAATGTATAAAATTGTTACTAAAGGTCATCAAATTAATGGAACAAACCTAACAACGCCATTACACCTGCAACACGGAATCAAGTATCTCTCTGTGATAAAACTCTTTTTTTTTACCATCCCAAGGTTGGAAAGTCACTTTCTGAAATTGCAACCATCATATAAAGATCTAAGAGTGTTGTGCATCGCATTGTTAATACTTTTAAAAAAGATGTTTCAATTGATGCAAAACGATAATCAAGAAGACCACCAAAAACTACCCTCAGAAATGATCGTACCATTGTAAGACTGTGCATACAGGACCGTTGCAAGACTGCTACAGGTATTTCTGGCCAAAATGAGTGTAACGCTTGGTCTCAGTGTCTCCAGATTCACAGTTTCTAGAAGTTTGAACAGGGTAGGATTAAATGACTGAATGCATGCATCGAAGCCTCTGATATCAAAAAAGAACCAAAATGCAAGGCTGCAGTTTGCCAAGGAGCGTGTCGTTTGGTGAAAGGAGCAGTGGTCCATGGTTCACTTCAGCGAAGAATCTAAGTTTAAAGTGATCGGAAGTGTCTGCAAAAGGTACATTCGAGGTAATGTGGGTGAACGACTGTCATAAAGTTCGTTTAGAAAATCTGTGAGACATAAAGGCGACATCATGATGGTCTGGGACATCATTTTTGCAGCGGGAACAGGCCCAATTGTTCATGTGCATAGAGTGGTCAACGCAGCAGTGTACACGCAACTTTTTATCCACCATTGCATTCCATATTTGCAATCATTTGATACCCAACCACGGATTTTGATGCAAGACAATTCTCCTTGTCACATGGCTAAAACTGTGAACGCACGCATAGAAAGTAAATGAGTTTCTATTATAATCTAACCTGCTCAGAACACCGAATTGAACCCCATTGAAAACATTTGGAAGGTAATTGGTGATGGTACTTGTACTGATCCCTAGCAATTTGATATTATTTATTCATCCATTAAAATAACATATATATATCGAAATGAGAGATAACTTATTGTATAATCCTACATCCTGGATACCAAAGTATAAAACCAATTTCGAACATTAAATGATAATAACTAAAACATAACATATTTACAGTACTCATGAACGCAATCCCAAAAATCAGGAGTAACTGTGGGGATTACTGAAAGAAAAGTGGCAGAAGATAACTCCATAATTCTGCTAAAAATATTATTAATTCCTGTGAAAATCGATGCAAGAGGTCATTAAATATAAAGGACTCTTCTCAAAATATTAATTTTGTATATCTAATCAGCCAATAGTTAATGCAATAACAACTGTTCCTTAACTTTTGGTCGGGGTCTTTTTTGGTCTCTGTTGGCCGTAGTTGAATATTTAAGTAAATATTTATTTGATTTTGCTAATATTTCTAGCAAAAACTCACAGTATGTGTAACTTCATTGTTGTTAAGTTTCACGTATTTTCGTTGACTAAATTTTTTGCTATAAACAAAAATGTTGAATTTGTTTCACTGTCCCCTTACTTTTACTGTATTAACGTTACTGTATTAACGAATGGAATAAATAAATGATAATATAACGCCTTTATTCTCAGTTATTTCAAACCACACAGGCTATGCAATATATTAATAGACATTGTGAGTATAAAGCATTCTCTTTGGATGATTTATTATCATGTTGTCTAACCTTTAATGTTCGTAGAGAGGGTCAGACGTTAGAAACAATGGATGCTTTATTCTTAACACTGAACCGCTTCCTGCAAAGTTAGGATTTACTCTCAAGAGATTAATGGAGGAAATGGGAGGAGTGATAAATGATGCATGGGGAAAATTAAGTTAAAACTATATAACTAGAAAATAAGAAAAACTATCTTAACTATAGGGTAATCTATTAGAAAAGGAAATTTGTATAACTAGAAAATATATCAGTAATATTATGAATAGTAATAATTCATTGATGTTATGATTACTATAATACATATGAGAAAAGCTTAATATCTCACTAATTAAGATCATACATTTTATATATAATGATGTGTATTTTAAATGAATAGAAAATATATTACCGGCTCCAGTTATATATAATATTTCATCAACTTTCTCACTTAAATAAATAATTTTGAGAAAATAATAAATTATTGAATTATATTCAAATATGAATGTATTCTGAATAAACAAATAAATTTCAGTGTCCTAGTGATTATTTTGATGATGTAACTATAATTGGTGAGTGCGGTGGAAAATAGCTTGGAAACACGCGAATAAAACAGAGAGAGACTGCATGAAAGAATTATATATAAACATGTGATAATTATTGTAGACAAACAAATATTGAGAGTGGATATTAGTTAAGATACTGATAATAACGAGGGACATTACATTAATCGAAAAGGGAATGTAGTTTAATGGTAAATAAATAACAATTGAATTTATAATAAACGAAGGAAAACTAGTAAATGAGGGGTGAAAAACAAATGAAGGGTGAATAATAAATGAACGGTGAGTGAATAATAAATGAAGGAAAATTACGTTACTATAATATTTATTTATTCCAAAGTGCAATGTGTCATCAGTTTCATATTCGATGGAGTGAGCAAGCTTTGTTGATAAGTTATCGAATATATTATGCAAGCAATTTGCTTCCTAAAAACTTAGTGAACAGAAAATCATAGACTGAATTAATTTACTTACGAAGGATGATATCAAATATAAACAAATGTATCAGAAATAATCTCAAAATAACATTTGCTAGACGAAATAAAATGTGATTTTAATTTAAATTCATCTTTTTACCATCACCATTTTACAATAATCATATTTTTTTCGTACTTAAAACGACATCTTCAACGTACATCATCGACAGTAATTTGTTGCATTTTACAGTTTGATGAGCTGCTAAATCGCATTGAGGATTCTCATATTAGAAAGGTAGTACAGTTAGAATAGTAATTCTTGACTGTCTCAACTTTACACTATTTATTCATTTAAAATATTTTTAAATTAAAATAATTTACAAATTTAAAATATTGACATGGTATGATAACTACTGTGAGAAAAAAAAACAAGCAACAACCAAAACAAGGAACTGGTTAAGAAGTACATTGAGAGACACTATCGATTGAAACGTGAAATTTTACAAACAAAATTAACAATTAAATCGTATATTTGAGTGAATGTTCCGCTTAAATACAATATAATCCTATCTTAGATTTAATCAACCAAAGAAAATTATTTTAATAAACTATTATTTCAAATCTAAAAGTGTATCTTAATCATATATAGTCAAGACAATTCGATTCGAATTTCTTCATTAATTATCTGAATTTATCATTGGATTATGATTTTTTTTCATATATATTGTGATTTATAGGACAATGAATAAAGAAACACCGAATAATTATATAAAAGATACTGTGAATAACTAACATTAATACGTTGAAAAATGTTTTTAGTTCTAATACATTCATGTACCCCTTACTATTAGGTGAATATTTTTTTTTATTACCTGGTCATTAAAAAAATTTGAATGAACAGATTAAACGATGACACATAATTTACCCTCTTTACACTAGTTTACTACTGATAGAATGATCACCGTAAGCCACATAGATAATGCATCCTCTGACATTTTTCACAATAAAGGTATATTCCCTCTATCATAATCTTGATGTTAGGAAATACATCTGAATGAATCCTTTCATGCTTCAGTGAATCTTCTGAAATATTTAAAATGTTTCCCTGATATGAAAGTAGAGTAATAGCGGACTAGGTATCAGCTATCTATGGTGTGATAGAGTTCTGTAGGAATTATGGTTTACACTTTTTGGAATTGTCTTGCATCGCTTTTGAAGTGGTTATTACAGATAGATGAATCTAAATGGGAAATTATATAAAAAACACTTGTTGGTCTACAGTTATCGGATTAAAAAACAGGTATTCAAATAACTTTTGGGAAATGATTTCGTGTTATATTAATAATTAAGCAATAAATATCTAATCGAAAATAGCTTAACGCATTTTAGATAATTTATATTTTTTTATCTGGCGTAATACTAGATCAAGGATAGATTCCTATTTTACAAAAAAACAGTTCTCATTCTCCTTTCCCGTTTCTCTCCTTCCCATACCAAAAACTGGTTATCAATAATAGGTGCAAATGATAGGTGTGTTTAGGATAGAAATTGTGTGCGTTGATATGGTAGAAACAGACCAGGAAATTATCTTCATTGGTATGCAAATGGAGTAATTCTGATGTCGCATTGAGAAGAGAAATGAATAGTGAGGAATGGAACATAATGTGATGAAATGACCTTGTTTGAAGTGAATATAGTGACGAATGGGAACAAGAGTGATGGAATGAACTGGTTTGAAGTCTATAGAGTGACAAGTGGGAACTAAAGTGATGAAATGACTTTGTTTGAATTGAATGGAGTAACGAATGGGAACTAAAGTGATAAAATGACCTTGTTTGAAGTGAATAGAGTGACGAATGGGAACTAAAGTGATGAAATGACCTGGTTTGAAATGAATAGAGTGACGAATGTAATGAAATGACCTGGCTGATGAAGTGATGAAGAGAAAAGTGGCTTCATTGTGTGCCAGTCAATTTTATCTGAATATTCATTAGAATAATCATCCTCAAAAAAGTAAAATATCCATTGTATTCATTCTATTACATGGTGTAATACCAATCATTTTCGTATAACTCATTCCGTGTTATTGATCATACGTATATATTACATACATATACTCACTCTCGACGGTTCTACTTGAACTGATGTGGTATGCTTTACTTAATTTCCATGGGGACCAATCTATTGAAGTCAGGATGTAAAGGTGGTGAAAAAGTGAGGCGATTTTTCTCTATGAGGCATTTTTAGATCATTGGTCAATGAATGATATTATCACTCTCTGTTGAAATAAAATTAGTGAAACTTTATCTAAATCATCAATTTGTTTTTTTCTCACTATACCAGTTCTTTGTTCTTTAAATGATATTAATGTTATAATAGAAACTTACAAAATAAATACTTATTTAGGTAATTACTCGCATATTTATTCTATGTATATGTTACTAAAATTTTGAAATATTAAATGATTAAATGATTGGATATATGTTTGTGAATATTAGGTTATTATATGAATATAGTTATTACTTGATATCCGAAATCAATTGGTCTCGTATTTAATATTATATTTATTGACATTACGATCATTATGGTCAATAAAGTAATATATAATAAATAGCATCAGTCACTGAATAAATAATTCGTAATTATGGTAATGATAATCAATTTGAGTACATATTGTATTGACACTGATTTCTATGCTTTAATAACTTATCAATATTAACTTATAAATAAATAGATACATGAGTATAGAACAATTTTTAAAGTTTGATAATTTGTACTTTTAGTTATCATAAAACTTTCAAATATGTAATTAATATCCTCTAATATTTTAATTTATTTGAAGCATATAAAATAAGACCAAATATTATTATACTTTTCAATAATGAAAAATACTTTTTACTGAATTTTGCAAAATCGCTATTTATATATATGCTGTTTTTAATATAATGATGTTTTTTTTCTATTTTTCATTTACAGTCAATTATAGCTGTATAATGTTAATTTTCAAAGAATGATTTCATAATATTGTTAACATTATTTCAGAGATTATAAGATAATTGTTTGTAATCCTTTTAATCTTTGGATTAATATTGTCAGAGGGAAGGATTATATGAAAGTCATACCATCATATCTTCAGATTACCTAACGATAGTCCTTAATATTACTTTTTGTAATATACAATTTATTGTAATTTGTTATATTGACTGAAAAGTGCTGTTTGATTGATAATTATTGCAATTATATCTATTTTATAATTAAAATTTGATTTTTATTGAAAATTCAATGTTTAATTTTTTTTAATTCTGCACATCTTCAGATTCCTTTCACATTAATTACAAATACAGAATATATATACTATGTGAATTAATCAAGCACAGCGACTCTAATGTATTGGTTTTAATTAAGAAAGATGAATATAAAGTTAATTATAGATAACAATTCTTGATGCTTAATAATAATGGTATATAAGTTGCCTGGAAACTTAATAACAATTTAACATTATGTGCAACTTCTACTCAGAGCAAAAGTCTCTTACTTTGAAAGTTTCAATGAGAGTCTGTATAATAATATCATTATTAACATTGATATAAAAGCAGAACACTGTGTCTTTTTGAATGAGTTTATGAGCGCACAATAATTATTACCCTCTTTGCACTTGAGTATCATTATAAGTTTAAAAAAGAGCTTTATGCGTGTAGATTACTCAAATAATTACAATTTGTTGAATATTAAATAATATAGTTTTTTACTGTTTTTCTTCCATATTTTCTCAATAGTTTGAAGAATTTGATCTTGGTAGCGGTATCGTAGTATAGTCGATATTTATTTGTTTCTTGGAAAACATAGTCTAATAATAAAAGAGGATTAATTGTATGCAAAAACATTTTTTTAACTAGGACGGGCACTCGGAAGAGCGTAGACCTTCGTTGCGGCTTTACAATTATATTGTCAATCCCATAATCCTGGAGTTATGAATGACCTCAACCTTAACCTCAGACTGGTTCGCTCTCAAATAATGATAAATTAGTTCCTAGATAATAAACAATCGTCCCACCACAATTCAGACAATTTGGTAGAAAACTTTATGAGCTTTTGAGTTATAATTATTGACCTTGACCTTTGACCGGATCTCACCCAAAATTTATCCAGATGGGCCTTGGGTATTTGAAAAATCGTCCAACCCAATTTAGACAATTTTGTTTGATGTTTATTAATTATTGAGTAGTAAATGATCTTGACCTTGACCTTTGACCGGATTGCTCCCAAAATTTTACCAAATGATACCTTGACATTGACAAATCGAGTCACTAAGTTTCAGATTATTTGGTTGGTATGTCTAAACTGCGTCCATCGCTTTATTGCAGATCACCATTTTGTGAATAATTTTAATAATATTGATTGTACAGTAGTGAAACTTTGGTCACTGGAAGATTGCTTCTATGTTAGTATATGACTGGAATATTTTTTGAATCCATTCGAAAATTGGAAAGTTATGAACGTTTATGTATTTTGAAGGCATTTTAACTGTCCATCGCTTTATTGCAGCTCTGTGAAAAGGCCAAAAAATGGGCGATTAACTTCTACCGAGAGGGTAAAAATTGTAGCAGGTCCTGCAGAAGGGATGACTCTTCTATATTTAGCTAATGAATTTGAAAGGGATAAGAGAAACATAGTTTCTGTTGTGTAAGATCCCGACACCAACCCAAGGAGAGATGAGGGTACGAGGAGAAACTTTTTCCCCTCGAAATATGCGAAAACTACCCAAGCAGGTTTAAAGGCAGCCAAATAACACTCGTGCCTCAATTTTCAGCAAGGCTGTCATCGGTTATTCGTCTAAACGGTGTCTTAAATGAGACGACAAGGAGCGTGGAGCCCATTTCCATGCCTCCTATGGACCGTTCCATTTGAGACATTACATCTGGACTGTTTTGACGTTAGACCAATGACAGCCTCGTCAAAAATGGAGGCACTAGTGTCATTTAGCTGCCTTATGACCTGCCTGAGTATTTTTCGCAGGTTTCGAGGGGAAATTGTTTTTCTCGTACCCTCATCTCTCCTTGGGTTTGTGTCGGGATTTTCCACAAAAGATACTATTGTTCTCTTAACCCTTCCAAGTAATAAAGCTAAATATAGAAGAGTCCTCCCTTCTGCAGGACCTGCTACAATTTTTACCCTCTCGGTAGAAGTTAATCGCCCATTTTTTGGCCATTTCACAGAGCTGCAATAAAGCGATGGACAGTTAAAATGCTTTCAAAATACATAAACGTTCATAACTTCCCAATTTTCCCATGGATTCAAAAAATATTTCAGCAAGATACTCACATAGAAGCTATCTTCCAGTGACCAAAGTTTCACTACTGTACGATTAATATTATTAAAATTAGTCACAAAATAGTGATCTGCAATAAAGCGATGGACGCAGTTTATGGTTGTTTAAATTATATAGGTTGAATGATAAATAAATACCCACATCTTCAATAATGTCTCACCAAACTTGTTCTTTGGCATTTGTTTATAGTTGAGTTAGATAATTTAAAATAATTCAATTTATATACCAACAATTTTCATATATCCTTTTCATTCAATGTACTACACAATGCACATAGTCACAAAATATCAATCTAAACTTCCCCTTTATGTTGAAACAACTGCAATTTAATAATTATTATCCTCCTGTTCATTTAACGCTCAAAAATGAATGAACATGAATGAATTCTTGGAATATGTTCCTTCTACAAACACGTCTCTTCTTATCTGAGATATGTAATTACTAAAGATCTTTTCTAGGATTCAGAAAATAGAATAGGGTCTATAATAATTTGTCCTGAAATTGGAGATGAAATGGTTACATATATTTTTTTATATGCTTCTCATTCTTGGTATGCAGCAATAGTATGGAAGACTAATCTGACGATGAAGAACAAATGTGTACGTTCCTCCGCCTGATGGTCCGTTGGTTTTGACTTGATTGCAGTTTGTAACGTAACGTAAATCGTTGGCGCTGTCAAGGATTATCTGAAATAATTAAAAGTATATATATTCAGTACTCCTGCTTAATTACAACCTGAATTAAATTTATATTATTGAATTGATTATACCTTATTTGCTTCGATTCAAAATCAATTGCGTAACAAATGTCTTTAGATTTAGTAAAAACGTATTTTGTACTGTGTTGATCTTGAAAATCATAAATTAATTTTTAAAATAAAAAAAATATAAATTGAAATATGTAGACTTGTTACAGAAATAATACATAACTATTTCGGTGCTGAAAACCATTCAAAAATATAATAGATATATGTTTTGTAATATTTTTGTCACTGTAATTTTACTAACGAGTCCCACAAGTTCTATATTATTTTTCTACCGTGGAAGAGTGTGACAAAGTAAACAAACTCCAGGGGTAAGTGTTGACGTTAGTAAGGGCTCAGAATTAGAGCGAATGTGAATTTCTTTTTCTATATACTGAAACTACTCGATGCTCATGGCAACATGAAAGCATTTAGTAGTAAAGTAATTTGAAGTATCCTAAAATTGAACAAAGAAAATTAAATTATTACTTACACACAATGATAGTATTTATATTTTAGAACAATTAAATAATGATAAAGTTTGTAATATTTGATCACAAGCATACTCACAAATAACAAATATTTTTTATCTCTTTAGGTAAATTGTAAGTTACGAATTTAATTTAATCCAAGGGATTGGGAGAATCCGTCATAACCAACAGGAAACGGTCACTTACCAGTTACCACCGTCAGGGAAAATGCTAATGTATGCAAAAAAGCTACTCTCTAAGTGCAGTCACTTTCAAGGAATGTCACGATGGGGGCACGAGCACCAGTAGATGCACTCACAGATGGAAGAGGAAAATGAAGAGGTTATAACTATTAAATGAAGTTAACGAGTCAACTTAATACTAAATCTAAGCATTTAGCACAAAAAAATCTAGACGAACCAGAACGCTCTCCTCTAAAACTGCCAGTAGTGTTGGAGAAAAAATAAACATGGTAAAAATGAAAAAAAAAAATACTAAATCCAAAATTACAATATCTTGGGGATCGTGTTTATTTAGAAAATATAATAATTGAAATTTAAATTCTATATTATATGACCGAAAATGTATGTAGAACCGTCCGATAACTTATATTTACTCCATCTCTTCCATTTCATAGAGATGATCAATAAATTATGATCTACATGATCACATACATTTGAAAAAGACTTCTTTTCTAATTAGAAACAATAATCAATTATAAATTAATTGTTAATTTAATCATTTTCAAACAATGATGCCCATATCAAAACAATTACATTAACATTGAACACAATAGCCGTTCCATTTGCATTCCTTGTTAATTAATCTCATGTGCGATTACCTGTCATGTCCCTTATCTTCTACCTACAGTTCATTAATTCCTAATTATACCAATCAGTAATGACGTCAATAATCTCCTAATGACAGCTCTAATGGAGTGATGCATACAGTGTTCCTAAATAAAAAAAAAAGAGACTCTGATTTATTTTTGATAGAGTTTGATTGTATCCCAGTTATATATGTGCGCAGTGGAAATAGAGATTCACAGTAGGACTAGCATATTCTTGTAATGAATCTACTGCACTTATTTTCTACTTAAATATGCAAAATTACATTTTTGACTTAATTTGTCCATAGCTCTGAGATTTGATTTTGATATGGAAAATGAAACCTGTAGTGAGTTAAAACATTTTTTTTTTACAAATTAAAAAATGTTTTTTTTTTAACTCGCTCTTTTACTTCAAACAGAATTATGTAAAAGTTTAATTTAATATGTTCACATTCCATACTAGCACTTCGTATACAAACAATTTCCTACCAAAAATCTAAATTTATATTCTATATTCAATATAATAATATAATTGATACTTTGGGACTCTAGGGTTAGTTCCCAGTTATAGGAATGGTAAAAAAATTCGATCATATAAGGAAATTTTAATAACAAATGAAATAAAAGTTAAATCTTTATTGTTAAATATACTTTAATCACATGATCGAAATGTGGAACAGTTTGATTACTCGGATTTTCCCCTGTTTGATGTTTTTCGTTTGTATTTCTTGATTGAGAATTAGTTAGTTAAGTTTTTCCTCCAATATAGCGAGTAAAGTTAGGAGCATTTGACATCTGAAGACTTCTTAGAGCCAACCTGTCCTTCATTGACTGATGAAGTGGTAAAAAAGACATACTTTGTAAATTGAAAGAAGTTCGTCACCAGAAAGTTATAATGCGAGTGAGCTGAAATCTGGAGATTGGAAAATAGAAATTTGAATTGAAAGTCCTCGTTCTATAAAGAATTTCTAATTATAATTTCAACTTAAATTCGAAATGTATGAATTATATGAGTTTATTGACTTTTATATCATTAACACTGTAATTACAATGTATATACAAATTGCCTTTATTAAGGCAATAATACATTGCCATAATACTTAATATAGTTTTGAAGCTTGAAAGAAATGCTATATATTCAAAAAGTTAAGAGAGACAACCAATATCTATTGATGGTTACATTATTAGGATATTAATTTACCAAATATAATGAACGAAACAATGTAAATTGATAAAAATTGCACGGAATTTTTGAGAATATGGAAAAAATTAGATAAAAAATTAAAATTAAAAATAACTTGTAGATTTCATATAACTTAGTTAAAAATAAATAAGCCACAATGTATAAATCACAGGACCATAATTAAGATTCATTTTCTACAATCTCCATTGCCGGAATTTTGACAAATTTTTGCACAGTCTTCATTCTCGTCTAGAAGACAATGACTGTTAATTAGAGAGTTAATTAATGTGTTGCGGAAGTGTAATAATTAGTATCTTATCAAACAGGTGACACAAACATCGAACACACCTGATGTGCATTAGTTGCAGATCAACTCTGCATTATAATCAGGGGATGGACGTGCAACTGTTATATAGAAAATTAATGTTTTTCGCTATTGCGTCATACATTCATTTCAATAGATACTGTGTCTCCTTTTATGATTATTTATAGGAGAAATGAATGCTAATTGGACATAAATAATAAACCGGAAAACATTGATCATCTGATTCTGCTCTTATTACGTAAATTAATTCCTTTGAATCAATCAATTAAATGCCTAATTAATTTAACAACACCTCATTTAATCTATTATATAATAAATGGTGTCTCATTATTTGTGCGACGAAAAATAATTAAATATGCTGACTGACTGGAAATGTGTATCGTTATATTGATCTCCCATTTAGTTGTCATTGAAGTATATTTGAGTAAATATTTAATTGGAAGATATGCCTTATTTCGTATATATTTCTAGTCTGTGCAAAATACAAGCAAAAAAAATAACGGAGTGTAATTAATACTTTTTTAGAAATTGATATATATCTACTATTTGGATATATGAGGTAAAAATTCTTCTCAGAAATTGTCTTATAAAATCAAGATAAATATGAAATATTGAGTTCCTAAAATAAATACAATATGAATCCTTATAGTGTTTTACATTCACTTTTTATACCTTACTCTTCTTCTATATAATAATCTACCAAACGATACCAATTATTCCTTCAATCAATTATTTGCTATATTAAATAAATCTCTTCAAAGTCATATATCAATTAAATAATCGGATATAACTTCAACAATCCAATCATTCATATCAGAAAATCAGTAAGGATTATGCTGCCGAATGCCAATCACTTTCAAGATTATAATATAATTGTTTAGTGATGCAAATTTAACAGAAGACTTTCGACCTTCTAATAAATTTCTCATTTCTAATTATATATGACCATCAATATATCATAAAAATATTAACACGTAAATTTATTTTTTGTTTAAAATCTAACAGACCAGTAACTTTTTCAAACGACCAATCAAATCCAAAAAAAAAAAAATGACATTTTTGTATTCATATGGAAAAGAGAAGGAAGAATTGAGGAAATAGAAAATATCCTGAAAGAAAAATGAGAAATTATTATTGCCGAACTTAAGATTTTGATCAGCGATTATATTTGATAAGAAAAACTTCTCTATCTAAGACAATAAACTATTTAACGAATAATTAATTGTATCTAGAGTAGAATATATTCAATTTATTTAACCCATAATTAGACCGAATCATGCAATCATTCCCTTTATATACTATTCACTATTCAGTCCCTATAACCTGTCAGTTAGACCTAATATATACAGTGATAGCTTCTATTCATCAGCCAGATTTATGTTCGTTTATCTCGAAGACAAATAGGACCAATATACTCTCATCTGCCGTATATCTCTCAATATCATTCATGACCTTAATTCACAGATACGATAATAATTGATAAATATGACTTATGAGTAAAATTTGTATTTCATGCGTTAGGTGGAAACTTTACAATAAAATACCAAATATTTGAAATTTGTATTGAAACACTACATATAAATATTTTTCATTGATTCAATTTGTATCGAAATCTAGTTTTTATGACACATTCATACCGTGGTCTTAATAATATGGTAAGTCGTCTTTCATCTGGTAAATGTAGAGCTTTTATTTAATTACTTGAAATGGTTGTTATGAATGCTATTCAAAAGAGGTGCAATTAGTCTAAATTCCTCCTCCAGTATTTCACTTGGCAACGGTTGATTTATAACTTACAATTAAAAGGATAGAAATTAAGGAAATGTGGAGATATGTACTCTTTTAAAACAACTGCAGTGGATTTACAGGTCTATGGTAGGCTTACTGATGGTTAGGTGAATATACTTCGTGTATAAATTACTCGGATTATTGATTCAAATACGTATTTTTATTATGTTCTGTTATTAATCCTGTGTATATTATTTTCACTCACAATATGATAAATGTAAAGTTTTTTTTTAAATAATATAAATAACTAATAATTATAAACTAATAACTGGAAATTTTAACCCTAGTAACTTGTTCATCCGAACCAGCTCTCTAAACCGATTGAAGCTGTCTTTTCTTGACTGTTATTTGTCCACAAAATTACACACTGTCAGACGAGAGCAATGGTGGTAAATAGTAAGATACTAATGTTATAAGCATTTATTTCAATTTATCATGCGTAATCCAGTGCTCCCTCAAGGAAAGAAACATACTCGACACTCGTGTGTTTGAGTACATAAGAGTGAATGTCTCGCTTTAATCAGTTAACTGTAACCATTAGCGGCTTAGTGAGATGTGCCAAATTGTTGCGCAGGCCAAGCTCCGTACAGAGTGACTAACATTAATACCTAATAAACTTTTGTTTATATCATTTGCTTGTAATTTTTTTTAAATGAAAAAATATTTTCTAATTACCAATAGATGTGTAACTGAAAAATAAAGTTTTCTTTATAGAAAAAATAATTCGTCATGGTTATATTATAATCTTAGAGAGAGCTTTGATAGGTAAGTGAGTAAGTTTTCGAGGGGTAAGTTATTTTGGTTAATGCAGTTCTATTATTTCAATTGTTTACTTCAGAATGGAGATCTCAAGTCCAGAATTCCTGATTTCATCAGCAAACTGAAGTTACAAACACATTGTCTATAGAAATGCAAATGTTGTCTTTGGTCTCTACTTCTATTTGAATAACCATGAATATTCATTAGTATTATTATAATATACATGGAGTCACGTGTGGAAAATACTCTCACCATTGACACTGAAGTGTTATTATCATCATTAATTATGTTCTAAATGATTTTTTATTAGGTAAGTTAGAGAGATTCTCAATTGTGTTAATATTGGTGAAATTTTACAATTAAAATCATCAATAGAAGAATTAGAATGACATACCATACAGTGTCCAAATTTAAACTTGGGGTAAAAATTGGCTCCAACGCCAATTTTCCCTTCAAAACTGTTCCGGTCAGCTCTCTAACGGTTATTAACCACCCAATTGTTCGAATTTGATTGCTTTCGAATGATCGATACCTCATTTTCCATTAGGCAAGTGCTTTTCAAATCGTATCTAATAATGAAGAGTTTGTATGAAGCTAATGAAAATGCGGTAACTGAAGTGAACGGATTTACTTTGGACATTGTGCGGATGAACACCAAATTAACTCATCAAATCATCTGATGAGGAGGTGATCATGTTTCCTAATTAACTAGTATGTAGAGTTGTGTTAGGTATCATGCTTCTTGTACAAATGAAACTAACGTTAATTAGGTTTAATTACCATTACATGTAAACTGGGGATTGTTAGAGGATTATATTATTCATTTAATGGTATTATAGAAAATATATTAAATGGTGATGGCAAGTACCATGCAAGAAGGAAAATTATTTTCAATCGATAATTGTGTTCAAGGATAAAAGTAATCTATCTTTGAAGATAAATGGTTTGACTACTTATTCAATTGTACTTTATTAGAAATTAAAAAAAATTTAATAAGTGACCGTTTTCACCGGAAATTATGAACAAAAACTAGTATGACTATATATAATGTCTGAAATTATTCACCGTAATCAAAAGTAATGAACGATCATCCAAATTAAAACTTTCTGACAGGAAAATTAGATTTTCAACCTTCGAACCTTAGATGTATAACTTCTTTTCTCAAAATTAACGGTTATCAAAAATATATATCGGTTCTTAAGTCTTTAAAAGGCAAGACATATTATCCAAAAAACACGATACTTCTTCCAATATTGTAAAATCAATTTAATTGTATTATACAATAATTGAATAATAGAAAGTTATATAATACGTCAAAAAGTGTCTTCTCTTGTGAAGTCAAATCCTAACGTTTTTGCTCGGCATTTGTTATTTTTTTCTTTCGGTGCAAATAAAAATAAAAGATTTAATTGGAAACATTTCATACGTTAAAGAAATTTGTACATACAAAGGGAAAACGGTCCAAACTGTTTACGGGCAGACTACTACTAACATTATAGAAATATATACGATTATAATGAAAGAAACACCAGTTATTGTGATGAAATTGCTAATAATTCTTCCAAGCTTACGATTTCATAATCTTATTTACTATGATACAATTATTGTAGGATAGATTCAGGATTCCTTAATTCGATTTATTGTAGAAATTGTGAACTTGATAAAATTAATTGCATGTTATATTACCTAATTAGAGTTGTATATAGTTACACAGCGTTACAATATATTGTCGTATGTTGCACTATTTTCGCATTATGAATCTCTTCTATGACACAGCATAAATCTTTTTTAATGATGGTGTATGTATTTAGAAAATAATAATATATGACAGACTTGTTTGCCAATGACGTTAATTTTCATCTAAAATATTTAGGCATTGTGAATATCTTATTTTATTATTTTCATATAGACCATATTAGTTTAAATATATTATTTTAAATCAAAGAACAAAGGTTTTTTTAAATTATAGGTTTCAATTCCAGATACGCAGAACAATTATGAACAGCATAATTATACAAAATTATATATGATTATATTTATATGATTATATACATTATATATATATATATACTTATTTATTTAGTAAATATCTATAAATTAAATTTATAATTACTCCTGCAGCCTTATATGTAGTTTCAATAAAAAGTCCATTTAACAGTTTGTATATTGAGGGATCGTTTCACTGTTTTTTTGCAATTTTCACAGATTTTTTTTCACTTTAGTTGTCCAGAAAACAGTCTAAAGAAAACGTACAGAAAATTTCAGTTTTCTGTGGCGATTGGAAAAGGGGCAGGGGTGCGAATAATGGAATGGGGATTTTGTAAGGTTGTTCGTTGTTGTGTAATAGCTTCCAATTTTTAGTAGATGGCTTCGTCATAGCCAGAGAGGACCTTTGGCTCTCTCGAAGCGACTTAATGTTGTATAATAGCCTCCCATTCTTGGTAGATGGCTTTGTCGTAGCCAAATAGGACCTTTGGTCCCCCCAAAGCTACCTGATGAGTTTTTTCGTTTACTCCATTATCTCCGAAACTTTTTTACTCAAATATTACTCGCGCAAAATCTATGGACTCAATGGGGGTTTGTCCTAATTGTTTTTTCATCCGAAGCCAGTTTTCTCCCAATTCTTCGTCATCAAAGAGAGGTGTTCTCATAAAGGAAAGGCCATCAAATAACAACGCATATCCATGATATAATTTTACTTGCATTAATTCAATTATTTTCCAATACGCCCAGTAAACCGAAAAGATCCTATTAGCTTCTATAAATTTTTCTGTAGAACCATACACCCATTGAGTCCATAGATTTTGGTCTCCACGGGAGAGGGGTGCCCAAAAATGAAATACTTACATGACTAACTTCATAGATTTGGAGCATTTTACACCGTATGTCAAAATCTCAGCTCAATTGGACGAGTATTATTGGTAGCTAGCAAAAAAGTGAAACAATCCCATTAATTTGAAATGTTATCTTGCAATCTTGGCTATTTTACTTTTCAATGTTTTTACAATGACGGACACGCGTCTAATGCATTAGAATTATAAATCACATTGACTTAACCTCTCACATCAAAGTTTTTTTCTACTTTTCATAAGAGGATTTGATGCAATAAGTGCATTACCCTTGTTATTATTTCTCCATTTACAATTTTGAAATACATTGAGTGGTAATACTTTCATTTTACCTTTTATTTATAAGAAAATAGATGCAACAAATAATGAATATGGTTCGAATGATAATAAAAGTATTTATATTTTTTCAATACACTGAAGTCATATGTATTATTCTTCTTCATAAAAAAAATTCTGATAAAATAAAAATCACGCAATTTCTTTCATACACAATAATTTTAATTTCTTTATTGTAAAATACTTCAATATAAGTATTCAAATTAATATGATCAAATTGATATGATATAAATAATTACATTATGTTTATTACAAAACTTTTCATCCCAATCACTAGAATGTAACTTATCTCCGAGTTACTGAACGGTTCCATATTTTCAATCAAATAAGAAAATATTGTAGAATAATTATAAGTTACCTAATTAATAAACATGATTCCAGCAGATATCATTGATGACAAATCAATGTAGTTCATGATAGTTATATATATTACAAAACTTATACATTATATCTTATTAATTAAATCGATATTAATATATTGAAGTATTATATAAAAGTTCGTTATGTTAAGTGTCAATCAAACTCATCTTACATTGCGCCAAAATTGTTACAATATTAACCAAATGTTGCCCCGTGGAACATTGCTTGTTATTTGCTATACTGTTGATCACTTCAACTTGCATACAAATTATTAGGAATTGTTTTCATTCTCCACCTTTGTGTGCATATACAACGCCAATGCTCAAGATAACTTCATGATAATCAAAGATATAGCACATATGTCGCTTCTAAAATATCCACAAATATTTTTGCATTTAATAATTTGTTGTTCTTCCAATGCATTATTAAGAGTTTTGTAGTATAACATAGCTACAAGTTTCTATGTGTATGTGAATTGTTAGACAGTATAAATGTACACATTTCAAATTTAAATATGCAGTTCTATGATCTTTTACGGAGAGAACATTTTAATATAAAACTGAAAGCAGAAATTGAAACAATGTCTAAAGCTGTAATGAGTAAAATTCACTCCTTCTTTTCGGCACGACTCTCTAGAATTATCGAAGTTTCATTTTATCTGAACAGTGGAAATATTTTATAGTGATTTTCCGATATCTCGGACACTCTTTCCCTTCTTTCCCCTTTGAATTTCAAATTAAAACTGTTAACATTGAAATTGAAACTGTTAACATTGAAATTTAAACTGTTTTTATTGAAATTCAAACTGTTTACATTGAAATTCAAATTGTGTACATTGAAATTCAAACAGTTTACATTGAAATTAAAACTGTTTACATTGAAATTCAAACTGTTTACATTGAAATTCAAACAGTTTACATTGAAATTCAAATTGTTTACATTGAAATTGCAACCGTTTACATTGAAATTAAAACTGTTTACATTGAAATTCAAATTGTTTACATTGAAATTCAAACTGTTTACATTGAAATTCAAACTGTTTACTTTTAAATTTAAACTGTTTACATTGAAATTGCAACCATTTACATTGAAATTCAAACTGTTTACATTGAAATTCAAACTGTTTACTTTTAAATTTAAACTGTTTACATTGAAATTCAAACTGTTTACATTGAAATTCAAACTGTTTACATTGAGATTCAAACTGTTTACATTGAGATTCAAACTGTTTATATTGAAATTCCTAACTGTTTACATTGAAATTCAAACTGTTTACATTGAAATTCAAGCGGTTTACATTCGAATTCAAACTGTTTAAATTCAAATTCAAATTCTTTGCAATCAAATTCAAACTATTTACATTCAAATTCAAACAAAACATTATTCACATTCAAATTAAAACTCGTTACATTCAATTCAAACTTTTTACATTGAATATTCATCACCGAAAACAAGTCATTGGTACCCTTTCATTTGTCTCTATCTCACTCCTCTCATTTTAATCGACATCAGAATTTCTCCATTATCTTACTATTGAAGGTATTTTTTTGCTCTCATTCTATTCGTGTACGGACATTTCGACAAAATTAATATCTCAAACATAGAAAAAAATATTTTGATGCGATTCCTAACCATTTCAATCTATTTTTTAAATCGCATCTTGCAATTGTAAATTATACCAATACAATTTTAAGAAATATTTTTATTTAAAATCCCATGCATTTATTTAATTGGAACATGAGTAAATAATTAGTGCCTGGAGTCCTATTTTACATAGGTATTATAGCACCTGATCCTATTTCCATTATCCGAAGATCCTCTTTTCTTTTTCAAAAAGTATTTCAAATATTCTCGGAGGTTCACTGAAGCTTGTCATGAAAGGATTTATTCGAATAAAATCATTCGTATTTTGCAACACAAGTTCTAATATCTGTCGAAAGCGTCCTTTTCTCGAAACATTTTGAGAGGATAGGATGTGTGTCCGTATATAGTAGGTTTAAATGGATATTATTTCTATTATGAACAGGTATTGATTCCCACCTTGGTCACTACATGTGTGGTAATGAGATTATAAAATTACTAATGATAACGATTGTAAATGGTAAAAGGCTGCTTAAAGGGAGTTCATTTACAAGCGGCAAAGAAGGTATGCGCTCTACAAGTGCACGTCATCTAGTTTATATAATTTTAAGATTATTACAATATATAACATGGAGAAAAAGCTATCAATTAATTAATATAACAAAAACTGTTTTTTATTACATTTCCAATGGTTTAATTTATTATGAGAATATTGTGATCTCATTGACTAAATTGAAATGTATTCAATTTTAGAATGCAGTCGATTATTTATAAATCACTATGATAAAATATGGATGGTCATCACTTTCCAGCATGACTTTTCATTCCAAATGTGGGGCATTGATGTTGCAGAATCCCTCTGGAATTTCGGTAGTAGTTTGTGAAGTTATTTATCCCGCCGTTTCTTTTATAGCCGTGTTCGATGTTAAAAATGAATCATTCATTCTGTGTCTCTGATGTATTGATGAATGAAATGAAAATGGACTTCACAGTAGTGTAGGATAGTTCAATGTATTTTCCTTTGACTGAACTGTTTGAACATTTAAATTGACAATAATGGCGACTTTTTCAAACTCTTCATAATTTTTTCTAAACTAATATAATATATCAACTAATAAAATACATCAAGTTTATTGAATATACATCAAAATAATAAAATATATACATGAACTAAATATATTCTATGAAAATGAAAATATTCTAAATTATATTGAGTTACATTTCCTTTTTTACAACAAACCAATATTTCCGGCAATGTTAACATTCTTTATGCCGGTGTGCCCTAGAAAGTATGTTTCTTCTGTCTAAAATTTCAAAAATATAGTTAAAAACGCCTAAGAATTTTTAGGTTATCGTTGCATAAAATATTTTTTTTATAAATACTGTATTAATTAATATGGGTATAAAAATAGTTACGATTGACGATAATAATTTTAACGATATATTGTTTTGGGATATCTGACCCTAGTGGTGCCACCCCTCTATTCAAGTATAATTGCCAATTTATTTGCCCATTGTTTACAATATATTACCAATATCAACATAGTTATAATAATTTATAAGAGAAATAGGTTGCGTGATCCAATCATTAGATGAAGAACAATATTTTTAATAATAATGTTCTACAAATGCATTGGGAAGTGTAAATAGATTTAGTATTTATAACATTAATTAATAATAACTTTGGGCTGACATTTAATTTAATTTATTATGCTAATCTTATCAAAAATAATGACCAGTAGGATTAAATATTGGTTAAATGTGAAGGACAACACATTTTGAAATTATTAAAAATATGAAAAAAGTTGTTTTGACGAATGATTTATACTTTTAACAATTACACATGTAATTAAATCTAATTTATACATCAATATTTAATTATTTACACATATTTTAATTCATCATACTGTGATTAGTAGAGAAAAACTATTAATCACATGCATATATTCATTATATTGTAATACATTGAGAAACGTAATGTTCACATGTATTTATTCATCATAATGTAATACGTAGAGCAAGAGTTGTTAATGTGTTTATTTCATTTGTTTACACTATTAATTAACATCAAATTAGAGTTCATTACATTCCTCATTATTATTAATGGGAAGTAACTTTTACTGTTATTTAAACTCATCTCTATGTACAGTTCTAATTGATATTACTACAGTCATGTCTAATGCCTCTAATATTATTTAACTACTCTCTCATGTTCTTTATTATTATTATTTATCTTCTGATTCATGTTCATTATTAGTATTCCTTTGTTTTGTGATCTAAATTATTATTTATCAACTGTTTCATATTATTTGCTATTATTTGAATTAATATTTATAAATTTTTTTCATCATATATTTATCCAATATTTCATTATATTTTATATTTTTTTGGAAGATATATCAATTCAAATTTCCTTTAGGTTTAATATTTATTCCATTAAGTTATTAACCATATCAAATATAATTACTATTGACTATTGGAATAAACCAAGTCTTTTATTCCCCTCCAAAAAAATGGAAGAAAAAAGCAAATATTACCATTTTGTTTGAATAATCAAATTACAGAGACTGAATTGAACAGAATTTGCGTCCAGTGACCAGAATAACCTTTTATTACAATGTATTTCACCTAAGACGTGATTTTATGGGAACTGAAATGAATAAAATATTTTTGCATTGACGAAAATATATATAGAAATGCGCATCAGCTATAAATTATAGATGACAAAATAGAGTATAAACTAATTATACATTGGTAACAAATATTCAAACAATTTATAAGTGATTCCAAACTATAATTAGGTTCTAGGACAACTCGCCGCCGGACAATTCGCCGCCGGACAACTTGACGCGGACAATTTGCCTTGAGGACAACTCGCCGCTAGGACAACTCGCCGCCAGGACAACTCGCCGCGTGATTTATGTTTGGCCGGCGTATACATGATTTACAAATATTTGAAAAATAATAAATTTGAACATTGATTTGCTTCTATACGCTCAAGACTGACGTAAAACAGTAGTTGACAAATTTTATTATTTCAATTAATTAGTTTCTTTTGTTATATCTGTGAGAATTTTTCAGACTGCAAAGAATATTAGACCTATTAATATAAATTTAGAAGTATTTGACGTAAAAAGGAAATCAAATACAAGAGACAGGAAGAAAAAGTGAGAAAGGAAAGTGACTCCTATAACAAAGGAACCAACCACCAGTCCGTGACGATGCTCGTGATTGAAGAAAAGCTATTTCGGGGATGTAATCACTTACCAAGGAATGATATGAGAAAGAACACAAGCACCGACGACTGCACTCACGAATAAAAGAGGAAAATGAAGAGGTGATAGTAAATGTAAATCAGTAGCCTACCTAAGACAAAAATATAAGACTTCGTAGTTAAATAACCTTAATTAATTTGCACTGATGTACTAGTTTTAAACTAAAGTAATTTTGATAAGTCATTAAACGTATTAAGAAGACACCGGAACTTGTTTTCTTTCCAATAGCAAATTATTTATAGCAAAATACTTTCAAATATAAGGAAGAAAATGTTATTGTTATACAACACACGCTATGTTCATATAATAGTTGAAAAAACATTATATTTAACTTTTGAAATGGAAAAGAAAACATTTCCAAACACTGCTAAGAAAATTTGATGATTAATTTACAACACGCCGCTTATATTTAAAATATTTTCTATAAATAAATGGTGTATACGGTTGTAAAACATATATCACATGATGAGTTGTTTTGGCGGCGAATTGTCCTAGCGGCGAGTTGTCCTCACGGCGAATTGTCCACGGTGAATTGTCCACGGCGAATTGTCTGGCTGAGAGTCTGTATTACTTTAATTGTAATATTTATCACTAAGAAATTGACCGATGTGACAAAAGGATATATTAAAACATCAATCATATCATTTTTCCGCATATCTCAATATTTCAATAGAAATAGGAATAGTGTCTAAATTCTGACAGCAACAGAAGAATGCTGAATTTATTGCACCTTGAATCATTGAATAAAAGACGTGATACGCTAAAAATATTTCATATCTGCCTATTGACGGATGTGCCGATTCGTAAATTTTCATCACGTTTTGTGAATTTTTCAGTGTAGTGTGCGGCGCCAATAAAATACGAATAGAATAAGAATGGAATAAAGTAAGGTTCTGTAGAATGTCAGAAATTGAAAGCATGGAATTTATATTTTCTTTCCAAACGTAGAATTTTATTTACAGTTTAATTACTTCAATCACAGACTACTGTGATAGAGTAGCATGTACTTCAATCTAAAAAAATACACCGTGGAGATTTTTTTCTCTATTTTGAAGCTAGTGATAAAATCGGATTTACATATAAAAGTTTATAAAATTAATTCGTGATAACTGATTATAACCTTTTCTCATCAGATATTTGAATTTGCATCATAAAAGCTATTACTTTTTCTTACTTTGTAAGCCATTGAGATGATCCCTTGAGCTGGGAAGAAAAGAATAGAAAAACTAGTAATAAAAAAATGAAAATAAAAAGAGAAAAATGTAGATACTAAAAATGGAAATGGTAAAAATAATAGAGATATATATAAAATAAAAATAGGTAATCTAGAATTGGAAAATGCTAAAATTAGAAAGAGAAAAAGAACTATTAAAATATGAAATATTCTGATGTAAAATAATTTTAATTTTAAATTGATAATTTACTTACTAAAATTTACTTACTGCTTACTGTAATATAAATAAAATAAAATATAAAACATTTAGTGTACTATATTTCTTTCAAATGTAAGAGAAAGCTTCTCAGTTTCCCACTCTATTGCTTTATCCGATTGCAGAAGAATGGCATAATTACTTTTTTATTTCCTAGCAATTATTTGCATTGAGTTTGAGACAATGAGAAATGTTTGGTGAAGGAAGAGAATTTGCACGAAACTTTAAAGGTATTTCTTATCTTCCTTTTCGCTCAATATTTTACATTTCAATGTTTTATTCAAAATATAGAATAAAATTAATTAGTATGATTTTAGTATCTTTTTGTTTATGTATAATAATATAATAAATCGAAATATTCGATTACTATTATTTATATTATACGACTGTTTCAAATTGTGATATGTATTGATATAAACAACTCAGAATATATAAAAGATTTAGAATGATTCGAGTATTTTTCGTAACAAATTGAATAAATATATTAGATGTATACCAATTAATGTCGAAAGCAAAATCAGAGT
This sequence comes from Caprella mutica, assembly GCA_947561585.1. Lineage (NCBI taxonomy): Eukaryota > Metazoa > Arthropoda > Malacostraca > Amphipoda > Caprellidae > Caprella > Caprella mutica. The sequence goes on along the minus strand of CANNZV010000331.1, from coordinate 239,080 downwards.
ATACTCTTCACAGTGTGCAATATAAAGACCATTTATATGTTATACATTCTTTTCAATAGAATGTAAATAGAACATTATAATAGTATTGTCCGTAGATAAAATCAGAAAGTAGAGCAATAGTGAAATAATTCTATGAAAAGTGTACGAAATAAAAAAGGATCCTACTTAGATAAAAGTTTTATAATAATAAATGAATTCAATGAAGAGGGAATGCAATTGTATTATTATTCTCTAGAGATTAAAAAATATTATTGTTGATGCAGAAACTTTGTTGTAAGAATGAAGTAAATGGAATATAATTTCTGATTGATAGAAATGATTAAAAAGAATTGAGAGGATGTGAGAGAAGTTGAAAGGAGATGATAGAAGGTGAGAGGAGGTGAGAGGAGATGAGAAGAGGTGAGAGGAGGTAAGAGGAGATGAGAGGAGGTGAGAGGAGGTGAGAGGAGATGAGAAGAGGTGAGAGGAGGTAAGAGGAGATGAGAGGAGGCGAGAGGAAGTGATTAAAACATAAATTTATAATAATTATCAAAAAATATACTTCCAAACAAACGAAACAGTGAAATCTAAATAATTTGCTTGCAAAAAAAATAGATTTTTTTAATCTGAAAATGTCCCCAAGAATGATCTTTTTATGCCGATCTCATTTTTCCATCAAGTTTATATAATAACCTCTCATATAAGGAAGAATATTCTTCTATTCCGAGACATCACTTGAGGAGTATATATTCCGTAGAGTTTCTTTTTACTTCATTATAGCCACTTCTTATTGCCTGAATATTGCATGGAGATTCTCTAAGATTTTCTCGCCACATTCTAGCAATGACATTCTGGAAATATCTTGCAATGAGGAGTGTCAGGGATATATTTTACTTTTAGTAAATGAAATATTCACTAGGTTATTTGTTTGCGTTATTGCGATTTATCATACATATTTTTATAAACATAACAATGTTCAATTGTTCATACCACCTCAAGCAACACAAGTTATTGGGGCACATGTGTGCGGTAGGTTGACGAATTGTATTGGTATTGTGTGTCTTTTTACAAAATGAGCCAACATGGTGATAGCATTTGCTGTTATATTGAAACCATATTGGTTGATATACTATATATTAATCAGGGATGAATTCGCCACATTGAACCAACCTTCTCCCAAAGTAGCATTCTATGAGAATGGAAAACACATTATCACCATGTAATTTCTATACTACTCTTCATATTTGCCCTCTCTTGCCCATCTAACCATCTAGTTGCCCATATTCTCACAAGATTCCATGGTTACTTAGGACACCTTTTTAAATAAAGTATATAATCTAAACAAGGAAAAGCAACAATATTCAGATGTTGAATTTTCAAAAGACTCTATGGTTGTCAAATATTTATTTTAAAGCAAATAATAATTTCAAATTTAATCATTGTTATGTTTAACATATTTGATACCAGAAAACATAATTTATTACTGATTAATATCGAGATAGAAATTCAGGAATCCTCAGAATAAAAAAATCGATATCAAAGGAGGAAGTATTCACACTTTTCAAACATTCTTTAATTAATAATTAAATTGAATAAAAAATAATATTCCACGATTCATAAACATTTTAGAATATTCAAGATCGAATACCAACATATGAATGAAATACAAACTCACTATAATCAAACATAACCAACATCAACATTTGATTTTTTAATTTAAACCTGATTTATTGTTACAAAATTTTCAATATGAGATAATTAGATAATTTGATATCAACCCAAACTGAGTAGCAAGCTCAAATTATTATCACTTACATTCTCCCCGTTAATGTAGGAGTATTTATATTACCAGAATAGGTTTCCAAATGATTGTATGCTTAACCTCCGTCCAAATTATTTGTCAACACTCAGCAGATCAATCATCCTGATTCATGACAGACTGTGTCAATAACGTCTGGTGTGTAGAGGGAAGGGCTGGAGGGGAGTGATGCAACTGAGAATGAATAAATAAGTTTGAAGTAATGAATATTATGATTTGATAAAATTAGTTCAGTATTTAAGACTAGTGTACTTCCCCGTTAAGAATATTGTCTGGTGTCTATATCCTGAGAGTGATGTGCCTGAGAATAAACAGGAGAGTTAGAATCAGTGAATATTGTGTTTGATAAAATTCGTTCATATTTAAAGACTGTTATACTTTCCCGATTAGAATTTCGTCTGGTGTGTATCTTCTGAGGTGGTGGGGAGTGGTGTCAATGACCTTTGTCCCAAATTGAAGTAATACTCTTTGTAACCCTATACTGCTACCGTCACTTAATTGGAGTACTCATTGGGAACCTATTTTATGGCTACATTTTTCTTAAATTGAATATCAAATGTGTCACTAAACTGATAAGAGTCTCTTCATTGTAGTTACTAACTATATTGTCCCTATAATGCTGAAATGGACCAAATTGTAGCTCTTATACTGTGTCCCTGTATTACTAACAGTGTCCTCATTAGAGTTATTACTGTTTTCCTAAATTTCAAATAGTGTCCAAATCGAAAACAATCTTTATGAAATTTTCTCATAGCCAATGATTAGATTCCGATCACCAGCACCATGGAAAAGTGCAAAGTATATCCCTTCCATGCTGCTCTCTCATAAATAATAATAAACCAAATATGGTTAGCAGCCCTTGCCATTCATAACGGCGACTCTGCCTAAGAATTCTGCATTATGGAGGTCAAGAAGTTGCATCTCTCACAACAACGAGAATTTACGATGTCAGAATTGGAGAGATTGATGGGGCACCCTTTTCTTGCAGACAGACTGGATGGGATTGCGATAAAAAGTAAAATTTGCGATATTTATAGACTTATCGAGAAATAAAATTATGAAGATATTACAAGTGAGTGGTTTAAATAGAATAACGAGAAAAGCATGGAATATCTTACAATGAAACTCATCAGCGTCAATGAATTTAGTTGAACTTAGATATTCAATATTTTTATATATTGTGATTAATATTTACGCCAAATACACATTCTTTAGATACTTTTAATAGACATCAGAAAATAATGTATTGTCGATACAGTTGAAAGTAATAATCATATAAAATAGAATATAATCTTTGATTACCTTACATAATTGATTTATGAGATCATTAACCTAATTAATTTATTCAAGTTAATCTCATCTTGAAACTAATAAATTATTCCGAAGTATTAAAAATAACTTCTAGTTCCAGACATAATTAACAGTTAAATAGAATATGAGTTGTTATATCTAGCAATTAGTGTGAAATAATAAATACTTGATATATTAACTGAAACAATTTTAATACGCTGAATAATGTAGCTTCATTGTATTACAGAGAAAATTGAAATTATCTTGACATAATAATAATACTTTCTTCAATAATTAAAAGAGTAAGAAATAAATTGAATTATTACTTTATTCAATAATATATTGAGTAGGAAATAAATTGAAAGAAAGATATCATCCCACACTAAAATATTGATATGGTTATTGGATAGTATTGAGGAACCGATTTCTCATTAGTATATATATTCCTCTAGAAATATATTTTCATATTTTAATTCTGATCATTTAGACACGTATAGGAACTAAATAAAAACCTTTTGCCATTTATCAAACGTACTTCAGGAATGGCTGCAAATATTTCAAAAAGATTTATCTATGAATTCGCACTGAATTTCAATCAGATCAACACCGGAATTTGACCACAAGCTTTGCCAGTATCAGCAGAAAAATCAGTAGTGGAAAAATATAACCAAATCATTGGGAATGACTGAGAGATGACAGTTTTATGAGTTACTGTAGGAGTTTGTAAATTGCAGTAAACTGAATTATGATGAAAAGTATATATATCAATTAAATAAGTTAAATCAAGACTGCTTTGGAACCAACTGCCATATAGCTGCCATTAAAAGGTAAATAAATACTAAAAACCATGAAAACAGTCAGAAAGGAGATTGGTTCCATAAGAAATGTCACCTACCACCAGTTGGTGATAATGTTCATAAATTAGTGTGATAATCTATATTCAACACTGGAGTCAATTGGAAGAAGGGAAAAGGAACACAAAGTTCTTTAATGCCGACCGAGAAAAAGTTTGACCTGTAATCCTTACATCTGGTCCAGAGAAATGGGATATGGGAAAAAAATATACTTCCATGCAATAGCTCACATTGAGATTTTAGTTTGATGTTTTGGTTAGGATGTTCTTTTATATTAAATATTCAGTACTTGAATATTGATTACTGACTTAGGATCAAATCAACAGATACCAGCAAACCAATAATTTGGAATTAAATTAATCAAAATCTATATATCAAGCAATTAAAAAAAATTCAATTACTATTTTTTTCAGAATAGTTTGCGAACATGATACGGAATTCATCTCAGTCTCTTTAACTCTCCTTTATTACACTTTAACTTCCACTGTTAATGGAGATATAAAAATACAACTATTTCTTTCAAGTTGGATCTGGTAAATCATTTCTTCTTTCCAAGTAAATCAATTGATAACATACAGCATTTCAGCCTGGAACACAAATTATTATCGCCAACAAATTAAAAATCGTGTTTGTCCCGAGACATTTTCCCTTTCGATTATTTTTCAGTCTCTGCTCACCAGAAAAAATTTTCGTCCCTAAAATATTCGTTAGAATTACCCTATTTAACCTTCAAGAAAATGGAGAAATATTAAAGTTGGGACACATTCTCTCCTCTCTGAATAACTTCATTCTTTCTGTGCTGCTGCTAGAAGAAAAAGAATATTTGCTTTAATTTGCACATAGAATAGTATAGAAAATTAATACGGCAATGAATATCAAGAACAATGAAAAGGGAAGGAAATGCTAGTTCTATAAATTGTGTCATAGAGATCAGTATTAGTTTCTTAAATCCACAGATAATAGAAATACTATTTCATTTCAAATTTATTGATAGTTGTATTGCGTTCACTTCTTAATTATTCCAAAATTCTAATTACTACCCACTGATATTATCATAAGCATTTATTTCACTGAATATATGAATTCATTTTGCACTAACTTCACGTTTATTGCCAAAGAATGGTGATAAAAAGTACGCTTTAGTCTACGGTAAATAGTAATAATATTTCATTACCTTTTCAGGGAGGTTTTAATCGCACTTTCATAGCGATATGTTCTGAATATTATAAAGAAGATATTTATTGAGCTATTTTTTTACTATTTTTTTATACTGATTATAGATATATGTTGAAAATAATGTCTATTTATTAGGATGTACAAATAATACATTAAAACATTATTGTAAGTTTAACATACAATTGTCATTGAATAATATAAATGAAATTGTTGAGATATTAAAATAGGATCATATAAAAGAAATTTATCAATATACAAGAGTTCCAAATTCAATTTTGACGCTAAAATAAAGTATTGAAAATCAGAAGTTAATTCAAGTATCATCCTTTCAAATATATTTCCAATGTGTTACATCAATCATCGAGATGAAGATTAACGAAACCTACAAAATGTTCATATAAAGTTATGATTGGAAATCACATGAATGCTATGAATATATGAAATTTAATTCATGTTAGCGAATAGATCATAAATTCTTATATGAAAAATAATAAATGGAAAATAAATTCTACGTTTTCTTTAATAATGGTCCCTCATATCCCCACACTGTGCCATCAGGTTGATAAAATCAAGAAGAGAAAAAATTAGTTGTTTCGTTTGTTTCGTAACGATTTTCTATAACTTGAATCAGTTTTATTGAATGTACAACCGAAAAGTAAATAAAATATAGTAGGTATTATAAGTAATATCATATTTATCTTGGAAGTAACTGAGTCTATCATGAATATGCTATTCATCATAGCAGTAATTGTTACATTATTAGTAAAGTATCAATTATAATTATCTTTTCATATAGAGTTTAATTAACCATGAAATAGATATTCAGTGGCGTGTAAAAATCAATCTCAACGTTCATCAATGCATTCCACGTCCACAGTTCTCATTGGTGTAATTTTATTTGCTTCTTCGGCAACTAACCATCAATTTTCATCAAAAAGTTTCCATATTTCTACCGATGACTCTTAATCAATTTTAATCCATTATCTTCTGTGATAAACTGTTCTGACTTAGAGATTCGAAAAAATAACCTGAGCGCTATAGGGAATTCCGCAAAATTAGGAATGGAGTTCGAATCAGTCAGTTCAAATGAAACATGAGAAATAGCAGAATTCAAATTTGAAAAAAAATTATGAATAACCTAATTTCAGAAAAATAAAAATGATTTAATTCCACTACTTTAATTTTGTTATTAAGAAACTATTATAAACAGTTCAAAATCATCGTACATCTCCAATTCCACATATATTTACCTTTTAAACTCAAATCAATAAGATTCACCTATTCCAGCCCCACCAATTCTCATTCCCATCCTTTCAAACTAGATACATATATCCCTAAATTCGAAGGAAAAAGTCTTTTAGATAAACAAAACTCAGTCTGCTAATTACCTTTGTAGTTCATTCATCTAAATTATGATCTAGATTAAATTAGTATTTGTTAATGCAACTGAATTTAATTCACAACATTTTAAAGTGATGTGGACAATGAACATTGCCAATGTTTCATTTCTGTTTCAACTGATGCTCACATCTCAGTTTCAGAAGACTTTTTCACAGACTTTAATCTGATACAAGCCCCTGTCATTTCTCTGACGATTTCATTTTCCAATACATTGAACTCTTCGAATGCGGAATGGTCTGATAGATCATTTTGTTCTTCCATTTGTAAGTTTGTCAATGTTTGAATTATTCAGTATTTCCCCAAATAAAACAGAGGCAGCAAATTCGATGGATGGTTCATCAAAGACATACTAAATGTTTGCTAATCCACTGTACTTGTTTTCAATTGTTAAGATGCCTTTCTTGAAAATCTAATTGTAGTGATTTCCTGTTATAATTTGAAACCAATTTACTATCTTTAATAATAATAGCAGGAAAAACATATTAAACCTTTCTATATATCCATTTGTTGTTGATTGATGATTTATTTCAGTTGATATTACTTGGCATCCTATCCAACTGAAAATAGGTGCAGGTTCGAGGCAGCGGTTAAGCTGATCAGAGTAATCAACTCGGCATTCAGGGAGCAGTAAGAATGCAACGTGGAAGCTAAACTGACCACTTTGTGGGCTAATTCCACTCAGTCCTAACCACACAAAACTACTTTGGGCCCCAGAACCTATCTGCCTAACGTGCTGCGTAACTGCGGATGCGTGGTCCGTATCAACAACTGTAATATTATTTTACTAATATATCAGTTATGGCTGCAGGCTGCGCATCCGGAGTGGAGCCCTCAAAGCTTTCAGTTTGGATCCTATGTTGCGCTCTCACTGCTCCCTGACTGCCGAAGTTAGGGACCCGATCGGGTTTACCTTTGCCTCGAACCTGATCCTATTTTCAATTGGGTAAGGAGATTACTAGATATCAAAAAATCCAAATCATAAACATAAAATTTATATTTCAATAATATAGGACCAAATTAAGATTTATAACTTCATTTTTTATCAAATCATTACGTATTTCTCGCTCTGATAATTTAAAAAAATCTAAACATACTTAAGATAGAACGAAGCTGTTATGGACAATAGATACTTAAAACTGAGTGATTTTGAATAACACAATATAATTCAATTCAAATAGATCGATCTTTCCATATATATTCAACGAGTCAATGTTAATTTAGGAAAAATTACAGAATTGTGAGTCTAAAGTAAAGTAAACAATATCACAATTTTTTTTCTCTTTATTCTCTGATGTTGACAATCGGAAATATTATTTACATATTTTACCTTTTGAATGAATGTTTCAATTAGCATCACTTTTTTATATAATTACTAATAACTAATCTGTTTTATAATGAAGTGATTGTATTTATATTTATAGTATAAAAATTTAAAACTTTACATAATTTACCAGATGTGATACAGGAATCATTTTCTTTTTTAATACAATACTTGACTTCAATATAAGCAATATAATATTAATAATTAAAATTATAAAATGTATTATTAGAAATATTCATCAAATAGCAAATCGATTAGCAAAACAAAAACGGTTATTATTACTCAATCGTTACCTATAATAGGAAACTTTACATAATTATCAATATAATAAATTTTCCATTCCAGCTTGTTATTGACGAATTCACCGATGTTTGAATCATCAAAAAATATTTTCGCAGTTCAGAGCTTTTATCCAGTTGAGAGGCATCATCCAGTTATATATATATACAAAAAAGAAATCATCATATATATCATATGTACTTATTATGTAAATCATATATATTCATCAAATATATTATATATATTCGTCACATACACCGTAACTACCCAATTCAGTCGTTTTATACATTTCGCTCCATAAAACTGAGTTCCAAATCTTTTGCTTCGTTTTCTGGGTCATTTAGCATAAATAATGAAGCGGTTAAGGGTTTGCCTCAAGTTAACATCAATGCATAGCTTGGCATGCCACAGTAGGGAAAAGTAAGGATGTTGCTTACATAGTTAACATACATAATAAATATGTTTATTACATGAAAAAATAAGTAAATAAAAGAGAAAATGTTGAATGAAGTGTTATTTGAAATATGCAAATTTTTCAATTGCAATTATTTATTGTAATAATTATATTAATTTAATAAACATAATCAAAGATACATTATACATATTACATTACCATTTTACTTATCTTCAATTAATAAGTTAATTGAAATATCATTTTATCAGCACTGAGACATCCTCTTCTAGATTTAATTTCGATATAATTTCCACGTCAATTGAGTCTCTACGGGGAATTAATTAGAAGTAATGTAGCAAGACACTGAACTTCAGTGACTATCATCTTCTTTTAATCTATACTTCATTAGATAAATAAATAGAAAACATTTGAGATAGTAAATAATTTTTAGTTAATATAAATCAAGCTGTTTATTGCATAATTCATTGGATATTTTTTTTATAAATTTAGTAAGAGATTAAAAAAATGTTTCTGAACCAGAAGCCATATCACTAGCATCAAAGGCAAATAAAATACAAGGTATTCAAAAAAGCAATCAGAGAGAAAAGTGGTTCCATGGATAAATTCGCCTACTAACACTCGGTGACAATGCTCATGGATGCGTTAAAGCTGCTACGTAAATGAATTCACAATAACCAGAAAACAGAGTAGAGTGAACTTATATACTGTACACTGTTCACTTAATTATTATGTTACAACTAATCAATCATTTTCAATTGCATATAATTCGTCACGAGGTAATTTACATTAGTTCATCTTCCTATCGGCAATAAAATGAATTGCATTTTTTTCATAATTTATCTTCAATCTAATAAATTTTCGCAGCTCCCAAAACACTCGAAAAGACTCTCAGAGACAGTGACATATTGTGTTAAATCCCCTGAGGGAAATTATTCAAGATTTCCCAGTTTTTCAAAATGTCTGAATTCGAAATAGACTGGAAACAGTTAGTAGGACTATTATTCTGAAATCTAAAAGAGGAGAAATTGAACTGCAGGTTTTTTATGAATTGCATTTATAATTTATGGGTGCTTTGTGATTAAAATTGTAACCATCTATGAAAGCTATGAAAAAAAAGTAAAAATTCTAGTTACTGATATTTTTCAAAAGATGCCGGTCATTTGATTCCCGGTCAATTGATCCCTTGTATATTAATTCTCAGTCATATTTTATGCTTTTTTATATTCTTAGCATATATTAATTTACTATGATGTCCATTTTTATATAAAAATTAGCATCTACTATTTAAATATTGAATAAAAAAAAAATTGACATATACTATTTTTATAATAAATTTTATATATAATAAAAAAATAACAATTCAAACAGCTAGAATTAATTTTTTCTAACTTCTGAACTTATCATTTTTTATCTTCATATAATATACAACTACAATACTATATAGTCAGGAAAAATCTTCCAGGTGATAGAAAATTTTAATCAGCTATTGATGGGTTCATTCGCAAGCTAAGTGAATATATCTAACTAACAGTTAAGCTGTTTTCGCTGTAACTAATGCAAACATTTTGATCATGCAGGTGAGGTAGATAGTATACTTAAATACTTAATTCATTTACCATAAAATTATTTTTGACCAGGGATCAAACAACTGGGAATCGAATGACCGAGGATCATTTGATCGTGAATCAAATCACCTAGACCCTTTTTCTGGATACAGTAAAACTCCACTATTATGAACTCTTATTTAGTTAATAAAACTGATTAGTAGAACCCTGTAAAACGTATTAACCTAAGAAGAGAACATATTTTCACACAAATTATCTTGACTTTTCAATGTATCTAAAGTGAAGTGAATTAATTATCCCGATTTTTTGAGTCCTAAGAAGTGGAGCATATTATAAATGAATTTATTTTAAAAAAGAATGAGAATATTTTGTGCATTCTGTCATGAATAATTGAATATGTCAGTTTTCTTTACAATTTTCTTATCCTCTATAGTGAAGGTAATCCTATATAGTGAACTAGTTATGATTCGCATTAGAGAAGCTCTACTGTAATAACAATATTAGGCTTCATTTTCTAATTTACTTAGAACTCTATAAATCTTATTCAAATATGAACATTTTTCAATATATATACTAAATGTACTAAAATGAAAAGAATTAATTCTGACTGATATAAACATTGGAACGAATGAAGTTTATTTTAACTTAAACATTTATTAATTAACACCTGCGAACTAACCCGTTCAATCTGCAAAGCTTACATTCATAGTGACATACTAATGATGTATTTCATTCGTCACTCTAAATACTATCCAAATATCCATCTTTTACTATAGAATGACTAATAACTTTGACTAATCAAAGACGGTCGGATTATCTATGGCATCATTATAGAAAAAGTTTTCCTTTTCCGAGAATCATTAAATCTCATCTAAGAATTCAAGAGGACAAAAAAATATTAACGATGTGCTCTGGATTTAATCAGTAAATTATTCTTATGGGGAAATTCAAGTGTTTCGGATTGGTAATGTAAACAATTTTCTTCATCTCAATCATCCATTAGTGAGAGAAAACAGAAAATCTAATAATTTCATCTCCGTATAATGGATACGAATGTCACCAATTGAGACGGTAATTTTCCTCTCCCAAAAGAGGTGATTATTCATCCAAATTATCCTCGTAAATTCAACACATGATCCTTATAATATTTTCAGGACATTCATATTCAGAAAATATCTACAAACCTTGATAACATTATTACATTCGCTAAATGCGGGTAGGTAATATTTTAGCTCTCGTTTTTTATTTATTAATACATTTATTTATCATCTCGTTATTCGCTTACCTGAAAGAGTGTTTAACCAAATTGCATGAAATTTGGTGAAGTGATTAGTTCATGTCCAGTGACCTGTTGGTAGAATTTTGGGAGTGTCCCGGCCAAAGGTCAAGGTCATGGTCAAGGCCAAGGTCAAGGTCAAAAAATATTGAACCATATTGCATGAAACTTGGTGAGACGATTAGTCTCAATTGGGTCATAGGTCAAAGATCAAGGTCAAGGCCATTTGTAACTCAAAAAGTATTCAACCAAATAATTGTCTGAAATTTGATGGTACAATTGTTCAATGTCCAGGAACCATATGGTAGAATTTTGGGAATTAATTAAATTTTGAGAGAGAACAGGTCAAAGAGGTGGCGAAGGTATGCACTCTACCGAGTGCACATAATCTAGTATATTTATAAAATTAGCTGCATATTTAATTGAATTAGATGCACATATTTATTAAATTAGATGAGTTTATTTATTAAATTAGATGCATATATTAAAAAAATTAGATGCATAAATACTACTTAATAAATTTTTATTATTATGATAATAAAATTTTATAATACAATCGAAGCAAATCATTTTAAATACTAACGATTGAGAAAACTTTTTTTGAAATGTTTTAAGTTTTTGATGTTCGTCAAGACAGTTGAAGCTGAGACTAAACTAATGAGTAGTAGAGTAGTAAGGTAAAATGGTGAGGTGGGATTTGTTGCTCTGCTGCTCGTGTTGTCAACATCTCGGGGCTGAACAGCCGCTGTACACGGATAGAAAGTTTGGGTTACCCAGATGGGGTACGCTCTGATTCTTCGTTGGCCCATCGTGTTTTTCGTTCTGGGTATTTTATTAACAGGCATTTGATACAGAAAAGATAGTCAAATTAATTCAGTCATGATTAATTTACATAGTATTTAATATACATATATTCAAATTGCCGATATTTAAATTTAAATTTTAAAATATTTATTAATTCTATCAAATCATAGTGACAAATATACGTTTTTATTGCATTTGTAATTTGATAAAAAGTAAATACAAAAAATCATAGGAATAATGATTCCCTCACGTCATTTTCCGCATATAACAATTATTAATTAGATATTTTTGGTATCTAATAAATGAGAATTAATTAAATATCACCGAAGTATGAAGGAAATAATCCAATCTAAGTGTTCAAATACCAAACCTTTTGCCCGAGTGAGGACAAAGCTTCTAAAAGTAAATAGGAAGCAAAGAGAGTAGCGTTTATTTGTCCCTCACTCGTATTTTCAACCCAAAAATAAATAAGTCGCGTGAGAAAAAAAGACGTCAAAGAAAATCCAAATCCTTTAAATCTTCCGACAACAAGTTACACAGGTAAAAAAGAGTTAACTTCCGTCTGAAATTATATGATATCATATTGTGGGGTGAATTGATATTGTTTCTGTTTAGGTCAATTTAAAGAGATAAAATGTCTTGTAGATTATATATTACACAGAATTTTCTTGGAGTACACTAATAATACTAACACCTAAATTTCTAGAGTGTAACAACTTCTCATAAAAAGGTTTTTATATATGAAAATTTATATAGAGTATAATGCAGAGGAGTTAGTATGATTTATAAATAGAACCTTATATTTTAAAATATAGAACATTTACAATGAATACGATAAAATAATACCAACTATACATATTTTCTCTTCTACAAAGCATTTATTTTTCTTGTTTCCAATCGAAAAATATTTTTTTTAAATAAGATAATATAAAATTTCGACCAACTATGTTTTTCATCGATATGAATTTTCAAAAAATATTGTTTATACGAAAGATCAAATCCGAAACAAACAGGTTATGTTATTATGTAGCACTGATCACTCTTAATTAATAACTGTAAAATGTTTCACAGGACATATTCAAAATGATCTGAAAGACTGATTATATCTCGTAAGATACTCTAAAGTTGGATGATTTTGAAGAGGCTGGTTAAGGGGGAAGAGGAGAGTAGAACTAGGATTAGGATATGACAATGGCTAGAAATATATTAGGCCATTGTGAGAATTCAAAAGTACTCAGCTTCACTGAACTCAAGAATGATTGTTATAATATATGTATATCTAAGGAGAAAAAAAGAACGGAGAAAAATAATAGAGGAGTTAAAGATGGAATATGCATTGTACTAAAATATATGAACTGACGAATTCTTAATATAAAATTGGCACCAATAATTCGATGGCATACATAAGCCTTCGAATCAGCTGGGTCTATTTTAAACTTAAATTAAATTACTTGGTACAAGTCGATTGTTGGATCCCGATCAATTGATTCCCATATAAATAGATTACCGGTCAGATAATTCCCGGGCAGTAGATTCTCTTAGAATCCAATTATTTGTTCTGTGTATAGTTTCCGATTAATTGCGTTCCATACAAATAATATCATGGTCAATATTAGATTGAAATGGAACACTCTCTTAGTTTACTGCTCCCACAATTTTCCAAATCATATTTTGAGTGACTAAATCAGAGTTATGAAACACAACACTCATCTCTTTTATTTTCTCCTCAGAGTAACATTAACATTAAGTATAAGTACTCGCAACAAGATTAATAAAATGCAGAAATACTTTTCATATATTTATTGTGACAAAAAAATGACGTATTTCTAGTATCGTTTATAGGTACATCATTATTTATCTATTATAATTTTTTTTGGGGGTGAATTATTCTTCATCCTAGATAATAGAATCACTTACATATCTCTCTGATAATAATTGGTAGAAGAGTGGCAAGAAGTTTTCTTTCGTTCTTTTATCAAAAATTGTTAGAAAGCATTCACGATCCTGGTATATAAAATTTAGAATTGTCAACAATTCTTAAGTGATAGTTGTTATAGTATTAATTTAGAATAGAATTTAATGCTGATCTTGGAATACAATATAACATTCAAAATAGTAATGGTATTTCAGTAGAACTACCTCAGCAAATATTAGTATATTTTACTAATGGAATTATTGACTTCAATTCAAAGCGTAGAGAAATATTTCAAGTCCTGGATTCAGTCAATGGTCTCTTAATAGCGTGACTTAGTGCAATTCGAACGGTGGTAATGGGTGTCGTTATTCCGAGATTTAGATTCCAAAGCCCTTACTATCAATCACTGCAGGTATGATATTGAGAGGTGAGCTTCAGGTGCTAGAATATCAATACCTGATCTTAATTTAAGTTGTGGGACATTAGATAGAAGCTTTTTAAGGGGATTTTTCACGCTTTTTGCTAGCTACCAATAATACTTGTCCGATTGAGCTGAGATTTGACATAAGGTGTAGAATGATCCAAATCTTTGAAGCTGCTCTAAAAACAAACCAAAAAAAAGCGCCCAGGATTGGGAGTTGGTCCTACAGAAAAATTTATGGAAGCTAATCTGTTCAAAACGAAATTCCCAAAGTCGTTTAGAAGCCTCTTTTTTAATTTCGATCTCAAAATTTTTTTATTTAATTTTTATTCACTTTAATTTAATTCATTTTTATTCACTTTTTAATTTTTTTTCTCTTCGAAATAAAAAAAGTTAGAGAACGAAATTCAAAAAAAAAGGCTTTCAGACGACCTTAGGAATTTCGCTCTGAACAGATTATCTCTCATACATTTTTCTGTAGGACAAGCCCCTAACCCTGGGCGATATTTTGAACGAGAAAATTTGAGTAAAAAAAGTTACGGAGATAATTGAAAAAGAAAAAAATTCATTTTTTTTAAACACAAAAAATTATGCTTTTCGTCCCGGCCAGGGGACTTGTCAGGTCGCTTCGGGGGGACCAAAGGTCCACCCTGGCAGCGACGAAGCCATCAACCAAAAATGGGAGGCTTATAGGTACACAGAGGTACAGAAGAACAAACAAACATCAAAACAAACTCTCACCTCAGCACCCGCCCTCCCTATACATTACATCATAATATACGCACTTAGAGTCATCCGATCGCTATGGAAATTTCCACAAATTTTCTATGGACTAGTTTGGGGGGTAACTAAAGAAGAAAATAATTTTTGGAAAAAATGTCAAAAAAGCGTGAACCATCCCCTTAACCAATTTGAAAGTGAAAATTCAAAACAGTAGATATGATAATTCAGTACAGTACACAGTACCAAATGGCTGACAATAATTAAGTCTATTTACCAAAAGAGTGAAAATTATTAAGCTTTCACATGGTAAAATTTTTTATTTCATTTTAAGTGAATTAGTTGCTTGAAAAACGATATTTTAAACTTTATCTGAAAATTAAAATTGATATGAAATATTGTGACAGATTAGATGTATATGTACTCATGATATGAATATAACTATTTATATTAAAATTATTGAACTGATTAAATGTTTAGGAAGAAAATATCGAATTATACTTTTATGTTTTTATAGCAATAAAAGTTCATTATTCGAAAAATAATATATTTTCTCGAATAATATCAGAGTAAATATCGGTCTCTATGCCACACTAATATCAAAGTAGAATATTGACTTCTATGGTACCCCCACCTATAACTAAGTTAAGCACAAACGCTCTTCCTGTTCAACACTTCAAAACTTATGCTCTCTTTCCGTAGAGTTTCATAGGATTTACCGTCTAATGGGTCAGTGAGAGGATAAGATTCGAAAGTTGCTGTGAACTCTTCAACTTGCAGGTTTTATTTTGCATAGTTATTTTCAAAAGACTTATTAGAGACTGTCAAATTATAATACAGAGCTGGCCAGTCATCTATGTATTATCAATTATCATTACAACGTTAGAGTTCACAGAGATAAGAAAACAGGAACATTAACTGTAGGCATCCTATACAAACACAAGGGTTTTCAACAAATCAACAAAACTCTTTTTTTCATTTTGCAATGGTATTATGTAAGTAACAATATTAAAAGAATATTACAGAAAAAAAAAAGATTCCAGATAACCACAAATAAGAAACTCTATTAATTGTATTATCAGTAATAATAAATTCCTACGTCTACTGCTATCACCACTATTGAGTTATACTGCGTTTTTTATATCTATATCTGACCATATTCTCCTTAAATAGCATTGCAAAGTTTTTTTTTCATTTTATAAAATTATCTAATCTATCTCGCTGAATATTAAATTAAGTTGCTATTAAAAAATCTGTCTGTAAATTCTACCACACTTTTACAATTTATAAAAGTTCTCCCTTTGCATCATTTCATTTCTAACCTACCAATCAACCCAAGGTTTTTGTGTATCTTCATTAGATGATACTTTATTTTTAATTGACAGTGCCGATTGTCATTAAAACTTAAGTATTATCTTATAAAGATTTTACTTAACATTGGATGGGTGCGTAGAAACACCGGAACGGACCAAAACGGACCGAAACGGAGGCAAATATGTATGTTAGAGTACTGTTTGCATCAATCTAAATGCTCATGGAGGTTATATATTCCAAAAGTATACTTGCATTAACATATGTAGCGCAGATAAGAATTAACAGATGAGATAGATAATAATTAACAGATAGGAATAGACAGATAATAATTAACGGATAGGAATAGACAGATAATAATTAATGGATAGGAATAAACAGATACTAATTAATGGATAGGAATAGAAAGATAATAATTAACGTATAGGAATAGACAGATAAGAATTAATGGATAAGAATAGACAGATTAGAATTAACGGATAGGAATAGACAGATAAGAATTAACGTATAAGAATTGACAGATAACAATTTATCGTATAAGAATAGACAGAAAAGAATTAACGGATATGAATAAATAGATAAGAATGAACAGATAGGAATAGACTGATAAGAATAGATAGATAAGAATTTTTGTATATGAATAGATTGATAAGAATTGACGTATAAGAATAGACAGATAAGAATTAACGAATAGGAATAGACAGAAAATAATACAGTCACAACCAGTTTACGTATCATCACTATCATGCAATGGGAAAGACTATCAGCAAGTTGTTTCTAAAACCCCGGAATTTTTTATATGATTATCTGAAATAACACTGGTTGTAATAAGTACGTTTTTCTTGATTAACATCTTCATATGTTAATGGAAGTATACTTTTGGAATATATAACCTCCATGAGCATTTAAAATGATGCAAACAGTACTCTAACATCCATGTTTGACTCCGTTTTGGTCGGTTCTTGTCCGTTTTGGTCCGTTCCTGTCCATTTTAGTGCGTTCCGGTGTTCATGCAAGTGTTCTTTGGCAATGTATAACCTCCCAGAGCACTTCAAATGATGCAGACACTACTCTAACATAAATATTTTCCTCCATTTCGGTCCGTTTCGGTAAGTTCTGTTCCGTTCCGGTGTTTCTACGCACCGGGTAAAGATTCATGGTAGAAGTGAATTTATATCCGAAATAGAATTTACTAAGACTTCACAAACATTTCCCTTTGAAACGTTTTATTTTTAAAGTTCAGCTGCTTCACAAAATGGATGGATATATGATGACTTCTTTTTTTTTTACTTCTTTCGTCGTTCTGAATATTAAATTCTGCCTGGAAGAATGCATTATGCTCCGCAAGACAATGTTTTCAAATGCAATGTCTGTAAAATTCTCTAAGTTTGATATTTGATCAAATACAACTTGGAAATTACTTCCTAGTCTAATTCGTGTCGGTTAATTACAAAATAAATATGTATATATCAGATGAAGTGCAGACATTAAAATGTACATATTGGATGAAGGTGATCTAGGACAAGAGAAATATGAGTAATTGTATTCATATTGATAAAGTTAAATATATTTTCTCCTTAACATAAAAATTAATACAGTTTGTTATATAATACCAATCAAATAAGCACCACTCAATTAATTGTTGCTGGATTACATATTTACAATGTAAATTTCCATAACATATTTACAAATGTATGAACTATATTTATAAGAATCAATTCATTCGAATAAAAATATATTTCCTTCACATATTGATGAATTAGTACACTCTTATTCAAATGTACTCCTGGTCACCAAAATCTAACGACTGAAAATATCACCTCATTACATTACTGTTCATTTGAGTCTATCTGGTAATTAGGTGCGAAACGTTACTAATTATTTGGAAGTAATTACATAATAAACAAACATTTCCAAATGAGTTAATGTACTCAAACTGCAGTGATTAGTTTTCATTAGGAGTGAAATATTACGTTCAATATCGAATATAAGTAGGCCATACTAAAATTAAATGAGAAATTATTTCCCTATATCAAAAATGATTTCTCCATTTCGTTCACAAATTGTGCATGTTATTGCAATCAATAATTCATTTATTTCTGATTATTTTGATTGTTACTATGTTGCAGTACTCTGACACTCACAGTATTCGGACGCTAGACGTTACAATTGGTAAGGAAGCAACCAGAGCTTTAAAAATTTCACCACTTTCCGATTACTGTGACTGTAAATTAATGTCAGTGTACACTGTACAGAGACGTTTTTCCTTTTGCAAAAAAATTGTGAGATTTACCAAATGTAGTTCCAGCATATGTACTACACTGAACAGGCACATCCTGTAAAGTGAGTGTTATCATCAGGTAATGTGGTTAATGAGAAATAAGTTTTGTGGAAAACAGATTTTTCTGTTTTACGGATCAAACTAACTGATCACACCTTCACATTGAATAACTTCCCTTTACCAAACGAATTGACCACACCTATACATTGAATACCTTCCCTTTACCAAATGAATTGACCACACCTGTACATTGAATGCCTTCCCTTTACCAAATGAATTGACCACACCTGTACATTGAATGCCTTCCCTTTACCAAACGAATTGACCACACCTGTACATTGAATGCCTTCCCTTTACCAAACGAATTGACCATACCTGTACATTGAATACCTTCCCTTTACCAAATGAATTGACCACACATGTACATTGAATACCTTCCCTTTACCAAATGAATTGACCACACCTGTACATTGAATACCTTCCCTTTACCAAATGAATTGACCACACCTGTACATTGAATACCTTCCCTTTACCAAACGAATTGACCACACCTGTACATTGAATACCTTCCCTTTACCAAACGAATTGACCACACCTGTACATTGAATACCTTCCCTTTACCAAACGAATTGACCACACCTGTACATTGAATGCCTTCCCTTTACCAAATGAATTGACCACACATGTACATTGAATGCCTTCCCTTTACCAAACGAATTGACCACACCTGTACATTGAATGCCTTCCATACCCAAACTAATTGATCACACCTGTACAGTGAGTGCACATTAAATAACTTTTCTTCCTGTAACTAATAAAGGCAAACTAGAGTTAGAGAATGATTCCTCTGTCTCACCTTTCCAGGTAACTAACCTAGTTAATAAATGAAGAGGGATTTGCTTTCTGGTAATTAAAATAAGAAGGAAAGAATGAACATAATTGTGACTGTGAAGAAACTTTTAACTTACTCTGTAACTTATTTTCAATTATATTGAAAATGTGGAAATTACACTTTCCTAATTACAATAAAAACTTTGCAGTACTCGTACATTCACAGAACTCGGTAAGTGGGTGATAATTAAGATCGTGAACGGTCAATCAGAATTTTTTGAAGCTTAGATTGATACATATGACTCTGATACCCACTTTCCAAGTACGGTGACTGTCCCCTGCCAAGAGAATGACATTCATAATTGTGTTATGTGATAAGATAGTATTCATTTTATTCTGTTAAATCATTCCTTTTAATTAACTATCCAACCAAAGGAACAATTCAAGAAAATAAATAATTCTCTTATTAGGATATAATGAAAATGTATGTATAATTTTATAAATAAAAGGCTATATATGATATTCTTGCAACTCTGCTTTGTTGTAGTGAAAAAAAACAGTTATAAAAAATTAGAATTTTACTGGTTTGTTTTACACTGGCAGAATAATTCATTTCATTTTTTTCACATCAACAAGTAAGATTTACTTTCAACAAACAAATAACAATATAATATTTATAACATGTTACAAGCTTTATAAAAAGGCATTCAATATCGTTTGCAGCATTTCAACTTTTTGTCGCATTTCTAATATTCGTTATTACAATATTTCCACATTCATTGTTGCATAATTCCAAGATTAATTGTTGTATAATATGAACATTTATTTTATGTTTGTGACGGCAGTCCAGTCTATTCTCATAATATATTATTATTTCATTTATTCATATATTTAACTGAACTGCACATCTGACAACTCAATATTTAACTCCAAACCTCACTTGAAATACTCTCCAATCCTAATAGCGTCAGTTTAATTCCAGCTAGCATCATGTACAGTTCTTAGGCTATAGTGACAGATAACTCTACAATCCCCATATTTTCCTTGATAATCTAATTGTGTATATAGTAACTTGGAAGCCCCATATCGAGTGTGTGAAGTTTCTGATCTGTATTATTTAATCTGTGTTGCGTATTGTTTGTTAGTATATCTTGTACCTGATCGGTATTTCGGGAAAGACCCCCGTGACTGATATAACGCTATCTATATCGGTTTCTAATTGGTAATCCTTTACTATGAAATGAGAAACTCTCCCTATTAGTCTTGTTCTATTATATTAAATACCTTGGTATACCTTTACAAATGTTTAAAGCTATGTAGTCTTATCTTTCTAACGCTAAATTTCTTCTGCCTGATCTAGGTTTTATAGCAACACAAGTTGAAACTTTATATACTCTCATATTAGTAGCTAGGTGTACCATTTTAGTCCTTGTATATTGTACCATTGGAGATTTAATTTCGCCGTAACAGACTTCATGTGATTTGCCGTATCCATGTTGATTATCTTTCTAACTAGAAATCTGTTGCCACTTACCTGTCCTACTTCTTCAATAAAGTCCCTTGTACTTTATATACGTGCTTTCCATTTTATTCATTGTTATTTTGTAACTATATTTCTTTTGATTTGTTAAACTAATTTAGGTATTTTTGTGTCTTTGCAGCCACGTCTATCAATGAGGAATAAAAACTTTAACAGTTTCACATGGTTCTATTCAGCCCTAAAATAGTTCCGTGACAATGTTGCTTTTCAACATTTTTTGATATATTTAAACAATTATTGTTGCATTTAAACATTCATTGCAAAATATATTAAATTTTATCAAAGTTCATTACATCGTTTTTTCATCAAATAACAACTTCTAACACAACCTTTCAATGTTCAAAGTCAAAGTGCAAGATACTATCAAACAAACGATAATTACAGTGAATTGATTTCCTCATTAATTTTTTCTAGTAGGCACGTTGCAGAGGCACAAAAATGGCTAATTAGTCAGCTCTTCTTTGCAGAGTTTGAAAGTCAGGAAATGAAAAAGACTTTTGACATCTTGAGATTTCTTAGAACAAACCTGTCGCTAATCGATTACTCAAAACAGTTTTAACTCGCCATATTTGGGGAGAATTTTTTGACGAGAACTTATAATGAAACTCTTATTTTCATAGACTACCTTCAATTGGATAATGCTGAGTGAATAAATTAATCTTCTATTCTGAGTGAATGTGTCACATTTATTGGTATTGTTAAAAGTCCAACGTTTGCTTTAACCACAACGAGTTGTATCTTTAAAAAAATACAATTAAGGGACTTACATAGAAGTCAGACAGTTAAGTGGCCTTATAAACAAATGGTCACCTAACTTCCTAAATATCTAACTGCAAAAGGAAAAAAATAATTAAAGGTAATTATTTAATAATCATTTGTCATCTAGTATTATATTAAATAAATTGCATTATGATCTCTTCCATCATATGTAATTACACATAAGTTTATTAGCTTAAATTTAAAAAAAAATCATTTTTCTTTTTCCTAAAGCAATCATTATATTGTGAATAAAAATACAAATGTATATAAATATTGTAAGAGTATAAGTATATTCGCAACTCCCACTTTCCAGAAGTGAAATGCAATGCATAATAAAGGTAGTAATGTTTGAAATGCATATCCTCTCAATATTTCATTATACTAAAAGAAGAAAACTTTTCCTTTTACATTCGAAAAATATGATTTTAATTCACTCATAATAAACAGACGAAATATTTAAAACGTTACCTTTTTCAGTTTTTAAATCATCAATTAAGATATAGTTAATAGGGATCAAATCATTAGGGATTTAACAACAATTCAGTCACTTCAAGTATTTACGCAAAAGGAAAACGTTTTCTGTCCCTATATATTCACATGTGATCCAATTTAAACAATTTTTATTCACTTACCAAAAAAAATGAGAAATTATCATAATATATTGTGTCGTAAATTTCAATTCTTTAACAGTTATCGGTACTTCTAAGTACAAGGTGATTTATTGAAAATGTGCCATAGTAGCATGATCTTTAAAGTTCAGATGTTATAGCTCACTTTGACTGCTTGAACTGTGATCTCTAATACTGACATTTTTTCTTCCTTGATTCATTTTCCCAGCAAAGCAGGTTAGTGTTACACAAAATTGAAATAAGAGCAAGGCTGCACAATTTAATTTTTACTTGTGAGTTGATATGAGAGATCATATTCATTTATTTACTTCACAATATTTGGTGAAACACTTTACACCTACTAACGATATGTAAAAATTTTAATCGTAATTTTAAAAATTGACTATGAAGTTTATCTCAAGATGTTAAACTCTATTTACAATTGAAAAGCGTGAAATGAGCTATGTGATACTGTCTTATAGCTTACTATTTATTTTCTTAGTCAACTATTATCCTAATGCAAATTAATTCAATAATGCAAAATTGTTTTGAAATTTCCTGTCATTTGAAGTGATTAATTCTCTTTGATGCTGTATTAAAGATATTGTTAAATATCTATAAGTAGGTACTACAAAATATAATTAATTCTGTTACATCCGCATTGAAACAATACAGATTAATCTGTAAATAATTCATTAGCAATCTATTATGTACCACGTGTGCACCTGTGTCACCTGTCTGATAACAAATTAAGTAGCTAATTAACTGATGCTAATTACCTCATTGGTTTACAGGTAATAACATATTCATTGGAGAACACTGAGCCACGTGCAGAAATGTACCGATATAACATGATAATATGAAGTGATTACATATTAAAAATAGGCGCTATGAAGTACTTGGCAGACATATCTTAGAAAAAACTTTTGTTACGCATATTTTTAATGGTTTTGAGTGAAAATTTAAGAAAAAACAATAAGTGTAATGTGAAAATAAATTCATATTATTCTCTATCTAACTTTTTTCTTCGTAAAACTTTCCCTATTTTAGTTTGAGTAGAAGTACATTAAAAAAAATCTGTGAAAATATTTCTTCCAAAAATAGAGTCATATTTTTTGTGATAATCTATTCCGTTGGTGAAGTGTCTTCTAATTGTAGTCCTTGGTACTTAAGAGTACACTTAATGATGATAAACTCACAATTCGATAAGGATAATTTGTGATTCAGGAGGAAGAATATAGAAGATAAATGATTCAAATCTCTTAAATCTTACTCAACTTTTGATATCGGATCCTTTGTCTCAATCAACTATCAATTAAGTTCAAGTTTTTCTTTAATCAAGAGACGTGAAGTAGCAGGTAAAGAAACAGTTACCTGCCTTTCATTGAAGTAAATTGATTACTAGTGAGAGTTTCATACTCTTAAATGAAACGTTTGAAGTCAAGTAAATGTGTTTAATTATTGCTAGAGTTGCTGTAATTTGGAGCACAACAACAAATTTTTCGAATCAAATAAATATGAAAATAATAATATGTAATACTTCCGTTACGTAGTGAAAGGATTTCCTCTGCATTATTCCAAAATATTATTCTTCTATCATTTTATTATTATAATATTATTGTTTTTGTATTCTTTTATTAAACATTTTTTTGTGAATTAGTTTTTTTCACAACCACTTACTCTACAATCCAGTAATATATTGCAAACGAACAGTATTCCACTAATGAGTATTCATTAATCAAATCTTTCATATATAACCATTACATTGAAACCAACAAAATATAATTCATAGTTGAAAAATATATAATTCGTATAATGAGTTGAAGATGGTTGCCATCAACTGCCATAGAAACAATCACTATTCAATGTTTATATCTGCTAATCCCAGCAATTTAATTTATTTCAAATAATTCAAGATATTCTCTGCAGGAATTAATCGACTAATAGTCAGACTTGAAATGACCTGACCATATTAACTGATTGTTATCTTTGGATTTGATGATAGATCTATTCCAAGTTTAAAAAATATTGTATTTATTTAATATTATACATAATCCTTTCGTTTGCATAACTAAAACATGAAACTAGATTTCTAGTTAAAAATAAATTATATTCATAAAAAAAGCAAATTCATCAACTAAATAACATATCACTAAATACACTTTTCACTGGTACCCATACTAACAAATATTTTTCTATAATCTATAGTGTATTCTTTCTCTTTACTCTCGATTTAATCAATTTAGTTGATATTATTAAACGTGTACTTCGGATATAATAGCCACATCTCTGACTTACTGCAAGGGACTCGAAGAAGAAAAGTTATAATAAAAGTGGCTCCATGAAAATTGAATACTCTAGATTAATCAGATCACTTTTAACGAATTATGCTACCATAGCACAGAGTAATGATTAATAGTTGATAATTCACTAATTTCTTACCTGACTCCAATTACTCATACTTTAACACTGTAAAGGTTTAAATATTTCACGCCAGTGATTCATTAAGAAGATGGAATAACGAAGAAAATAACAACAGGAACAATTATCGCACAACGTAATATTATATTCATTCATTAATTCGGTACTTATTAGTTATTTCTTCTATTCTCTTAGTGAATTCAGTTGAAAATCTATACTGATTACTGAAGTCACTTGCTTCTCATCACACGTAAGAAAGGTTATGAAGCTAATATTCTGAATGATGACCGCTAGAACTGCTTGTGATTTATATCCATTGCCACTGGAATGGGAATCAGGTAACAGGAATTGGATGTAATCGTGAGGTGGAAATTCAGTTTAAGGTTTAAATTATTAAAACTCTATATAAACAGATATTTAGCTTATAAAATAAATTCACAAAATATATCTATACTATATTGAATAAACTTTATACCTATAGTAGTACAAAAGAATAGGCAGTCATAATGCCCAATATATAACAATTAGCATACCATATCAATCGTTGAAGCGTTTAAATATTCGTCTCCATAGAAAAGTCTTTGGAAGAAGGCATATCCATGTTATATATCCTCATAATGGATGACATGAGAAGTGATTCTCGTGTGTCGTTGAGAGACATTACATTATTATTCTATGAACATCAATTTATTATTCACTTGTCTTTTGAAAGGCACTCACTTCGATTGCAAGTAAGAATTCCTAGTCTGGAATCTGAAAAATGGTGATTTATTAAATTCCATTTCGAATGGTCCTGACATCTCCTTTCGAATTTCATCGACGATGAAAAAAAAAACCTCAGATAAAATTCAATTAATGATATAAAAAATATTCAGGCTCAACGAGTATTAAACTTCGGCTAGTACACCGGGTAAATGATATAAACTTTATCAGTTCAGCCTTACAAATTTTTAACTTATATCTAATGCATAACATTTACGAAGTTGCACATAAAACTTTTTAACAACTTCCTGAACGTGATACTCCGTCCAAAATGGTGGGCAATATTGCAAGCATAAATTGACAATAACTCTTATCTAGAATATACAGATGTTGATAAAACGCTTGGTAGTTATCTGCCAGTCACAATTTAAATTGTTGATTTATTATTGTCTAACTATTGCATTCATCATTATTAAACAAACAGATTTGATTGCAGAATTATTTGCATGAAATTGAGAAACTGCATAAAAGGAAATTTTTAATATAATGGAAAATCATTTTCACGAAAATATCAAAGTTTTCAAATAATTGTATTGATTGTCTAAATATTCACTATGAACAAATAATATAAAAATCACCGAAGCAGCGTGAAAAAGATAGCTACAATTTTAAAAGCGAGTGATATATGAACACATATGAAGTCATTTTATGTCAAATTTGATATATTTATCTTATCTTACCTATGTTATCAATTATAGAAGAGGATTAGATTACAATATTCTCAAAAGAGATTAGAACATCTGCATTGTACTTTAATTGTATTGTCAGAGAAAAGAGTCACTATGATAATGTACTGTCATAGAAAAGAGTCACTATGATGATGAACTATCAGAGAAAAGAGTCACTGTGATGATGAACTTTCAGAGAAAAGAGTCACTGTTATGATGCACTGTCAGAGAAAAGAGTCATTATGATGATGTACTGTCAGAGAAGAGAGTCATTATGATGATGTACTGTCAGATAAAAGAGTCATTATGATGATGTACTGTCAGAGAAAAGAGTCACTGTGATGATGCACTGTCAGAGAAAAGAGTCACTGTGATGATGTACTATCAGAGAAAGAGTCACTGTAATGATTTACTATCAGAGAAAAGAGTCACTGTGATGATGTACAATCTGAGAAAAGAGTCACTGTGATGATTTACTATCAGACAAAATCGTGTTCCTCGAATCTTTGTCAAATCACACATTTTTTTAGATAGGTAGGTTCAGATTTATCGGATGGTTCTCCATTTTAAATCTTGTAACGACAAATTTGTTATTATATCTATATATATATATAGACATCCAGTCGATTTCGACGAAGGAAAATAGAAGAGAAATACAGAAATGCAACAGAGTATACATATACATACACACATGTGTACATTGAGTATAAAACTTAATGCCTTGCTCTGGTGTATGTGGCCAGCCCAACAGTTCCTCTGCAGGGTCTGTCGCATGATGGACACTGCAAGGACTCCGCTGGCAGTGGAGGTTTGTGACGTTTTTCCCTGGCGGCAATATATGCCTTACTCCTGTTCTTTTCCACATACGCCACCGCCCCTCTTGGTAATTAACGGTACTCAGTTCGGTCTAGTGCTACTTCCTACCAATTGTCAACAGGCCCCTCAACCGTTTTCAGGTTCCTCTTTAGCAAGTCTTTGTAGCGTAATTTCTGGCTACCGACTGTACGAGTTCCCACAGCAAGTTCGTCGTACATTAACGCTTTGGGTAACCTTTCATCATCCATTCTCACAACGTCCAGCCCATCTGATATTTGCAGACACCAACAAAGATTCAATGCTAGGCATACCATCCAGCCTGAGTACCTCCATGTTTGAGATATGATACTGCCAATTTATACCAAGCAGCAGTCTGAGATGGTGCTGCTGACTAACAGTTAATTTCCTAATGTGTCTCCGATACAGGGTACAGGTCTCAAGTGAGTACGTCAGAGTCGAGACCACCACCGCTCTGTAGACCTCCATCTTGGTACACAACCTCAAGTCTCTGTTACTCCACACTCTGTTTCGGAGTCTACCAAATGCAGCACTCGCTGCCTGTATTTGTCGTACCACTTCAAAATCAATAGGGCTATCTCAGGATATGGTACTACCAAGATAGGTGAATCTGTCAACACTTTTGAGCACCACATCTCCACACTGAATAGCCGGAGCGACATAGGGATGCAAAGGCAGAGGTTGGTACAAAACTTCTGTTTTATCGGTGTTGATCTTCAAGCCAAATAAAGATCATGTGTTGCAACAACGGCCAAGCATACTCTGGAGGTCATCAACGTTGCTGGCTACTAGACCTTTGTACGAGCTCTTAGCCTAGCAAGATTGAATAATTTACCATCTGTTCGACTGACAAGGTTCACACCTTTTACCTCATTCATTCTTGATATTGCCAAAACTGCTGTCAGGAACACGGAAAACAAAAGCGGCGCGAGCACACACTCCTGTCACACTCCACTCCGAACAAGAAAAGGATCAGTTTCACTGCCTCCAGCCAGAACAGATGCCCTCATATTTTCGTGGAACTGCTGCACGATGGTGACAAATACATCTAGACATCCATAAATCTTCAAAACCTGCCACAGGATCCGCTGATACACCGTGTCAAACGCCTTTCGGAAGTCAACGAAGGCAATGTATAGAGGTTGTCTCTGTTACACGGACTTCTCCTGCAGCTGTCTTAGCGAAAAGATCATTTCCATACTAGACCTCGTCGATCTGAATCCACACTGAGTTCCAGGCAAGACTCTCTCGAAGGCCTTCTCCAGACGTGTTAGCATGACCCTTGCCAGTATTTTACATGCCACGCAAAGGAGGAAAATACCACGGTGGTTGCCACACTCATTCTTACATCCTTTCTTCTTTTAAATAGAGACAATTTTAGCGTCTTTGAAGTTCACTGGTACCTCATCTCTCTGCCAACAGAGATGGAAAAGCTTCACGAGTAATTCCGCTAAGCTATTACCTCCATATTTCCATACTTCAGTGGGTATGCCATCACACCCAGGTGCTTTACCTTCGTTCATTCCACTCAGAGCTCTCTGAACTTCGTCCACACGTTGCGGGACCTCAAGGTCTGCCCTAACTGGAAGCTGGCGAAAATCAGCCATAGCGTCAATACTGGAGGTGCCATCGTGATTCCAAAGATCTTCATAGTGTTCCCTCCACCTGCTCTTGATGTCATCTGCATTGGTAAGGAGTATCCCATCCTTGTCAGCACAGGAGTTGAAATTGGCATCTCTGGTCCATACCTGCAGAGAAGCTGCTTCTCTTGACCACCAATCCTAATTTCTTAATTTCTCTAAGGCGACGCTGCAGATTTCTTCGGGCTTCTGCGATATTATTTTGAATGCTAATCGTTACTCTGCAATCTAGAGTTACCTGATATGCTTTGTTTTTCGCATCAATTAGATTATTTATCTCCAGTTCGTTTTCCATGAACCAGTCAGGTGACTTACTTCTTAGCGGATGTGCCAAGTACTTCTCTAGATATATCCTGCACACCCGATTTAAGTATCTCCCAAGTGCCCTGCACAATGTCGCATGATGTCATGTCAGTTTACAAGGCGTCCAAGTACCGCTGTCTGAACATTCTACAAAAATTCGGATCTTTCAACTTGACGACTGCAAGTTTTGCCTTCATAACTCGGTTCGTAGTGTTCTGCGCTCGCTTGAATGAGAAGTTTACTATGGACCTGACCATAAAGTGATCTGTGCCACATTCTAATATCTAAATGATATTTTAATTCGTATGTACGATGCAGAGTATCCACCGTCTGATAATTTAAAAATTATCATAATTACAAACAAATTTAATTAAAATCTCAAATCATTTTTCTATGTAATTACAGATAAATTGTGTGCATTTTCACAACACATGTGCAAATTAATAGAAATCAAATCTTTTTCTGCATACTTTCGAAATTATTTTTTAAATGTTTCTATTATACAACTACACACATTATATATCTATATTACTGTTAATGAGCTCATTTCAATTTATGTGATTATATTTAACCCTTTATGACATGGGAGAACGTATCAGTCCTCTTTCAAATGTTGCATTTGGCACGATAATTTAGAGATATCTCCCACAATTTTTTTTAAAGAAGTGTGCAAGCTTATACATTAGTTGAAAAAAATTGTGATTTTGATTTAAAAAAATATTATTTGGTCAATGTACCTAATTTGCTTGTATGTTACAAGGATATTATAAAACCTGTTTTTTCTCATTCAAATATATTCAGTGCACTAATGGTTAAACAAGAAAATAACAATAAGACACACTAATTCTCCCAATTGAAAGTAAAGAGCGCCATTAGGTTTCTCCAATTAGAGCAAATCATTGAGTGTAATGACGTCATTCGTCTGTACATTCATTATTGCAGTTTAACCCAAACTCCACTGTTTGGGATCCATGTGTCTGATCCTCTGAGAAGACTGGAATATTCATTCCCGTCTGGTGGTTATTCCAGAATAGATTATCTGAAAAGGAGGTCTGGCTGAAGCCAATATCGCTATTGATTTTGTCTCAGGGTATAGATTGGTTAGATCACTTAACGGGTATATTATACTGTATGTAATTGTCTTCGATAAATATGCCAAGATTATGACCAAAAAATGATAGCAATTTTTTTCATTGTTTATTCAAAAATCATAAATTAAATCTTCATTGATATTTTGCATATGAAACATAAGAATGTACCATACAAAAGGAATTACAAAATTTATTTAAGGTTAAGAATGAAAAAGAAATGATCCTCTGATTTAAGGAAAAATTTTATTTAAAATATTGTATTGACCTTTTATCATATAAATCTTAGTGTGAACAATTTCCAATATGTTCTGTGAATATATTGCTGCAGAGGAAGAAAAACTTAAAATGTGAATGAAATCACTTAAACCTACATATTTTTTAGTATTTAATCTAGCGGTAACATGAATAAATCAATTGACATTTTGAATGTCTTTAGCTTAATATTTTGATCGTATCCGAAAAAGAAATCACTTGATATTTAGAAATTGTAAAATAAATGAAATGAAGAAATAATAAAGCCCTAGTGTACCAACTTTGTCACGCCAATTCTCAATTGATATACTCTAATATTCAAAACTATTTGGAGAGTATTAGTGAAAATCACACAAAAACATCAATATTCGCTAAATTATTCATTCTTAAATTATCGTGGATTTGAGAAAATTCCATTGTTATTCAACTGAGATTTGGAGGTTTAATAGCTCCTTGCCTAGAAATTTTACGAGAAAGATAAGCAAAATGGCGATGTTTATGACTCTGCAATGAATTCATTGCGGGAACAAGGAAAGGAGGTATAAAAATGATAGATTTTAGTGTTGAAAATACGGATAATAATTGTACTTCATAATTGTATACCTTGGCCTGTTTATTATTTAAGTAGTGACTCGTTCGAAAAGGTTTATACATGTTCAAAGAAGTTCGTATACTTATTCGAACATTTTCACCCTCATTCCAAATGGAACCGCTTCAATGAATCCATAAAAAAATTAATGCTAGACACTATTCTAGAATAGAGATCTCCATTAATACCTACTTAAAATAATGGCTTCAATTTATACTCTTCTTTAATCAGGTAATTTTCAGTCAGTCAGGTTAATAATATGGAGATGTTTGAATTATGTATCGCACCATCAGTATCCAAATTATTGAAAATTATTATTATCAATAAACGGAAAGGCTTAATAATGTTAATAAACATTTGTTAGGAAGATAGTAATAAAATAAGTTTTCTGAACAGATAGTATATCTTCAATAATTTTGTAGCCAGATAAATTGTGAACTGTTACTTTCCATAATCTTTTTTATTAATGCATACATATACTTCAGTTAGTAGAAGATTCTTCATTTATTTTATTGAAACATACTTTGAAAGGTTTCGCAAAGTTTAAAAAGACTTTATATTTATCGGAACCAAGATCCCAAGGATGATCTGGATGGAGTGTGATCATGAAATTCTGAAGAATTGTACATGTGCAATTGAATAACTCGGCTTTTATTTGATTAATAAATTTGTAGCGCAATGTTTTTTTTTTGTAGCAATAGATTAATATATGTCTAGTACCAATAGAAAAAGGAGCGAAGCCGTATTTTTTCATCAAAGGTTCATCGTCTTCTTCAATGAAATGCTCGAGGTAAAAATTTTCTGGCTGCTCGAAATATTCTTAACTGTAGTGGCAGGATTCATGACAAGCTATTATTGCAGAGTTTGGTTCTATTTTAATATATTTAAGAACATTGTTCATTTATAAATTCTTGCAATTAGTTTACTTTTGGTATATCATAATTTCCAATTCTGGCCACCGTGGCAACATACGGAATAACTTGTCCAAGTAATGACGAGAATCTCAAAGTTTCTTCCGACATTGCTCTTACATGCTGACCAGAGTGCAGAATGTTATTAAAGTGAAATATTTTGTAGTTAAGGTAAATCTCATTAATTTTGTTAAAATCAAATTGATGACTGGACAGTATGTATGAATAAAATAATTAACTATTCGATTATTTCCAAAGAAATTGTGGAGGTTTCTTTCCATACAACGTATAGGTTTAATTAATCACCATATTAGATTGCCAATTTTATTGGCAAGATTCACTAGATGTTGCCATTAATTAGTTTCAATATCTTGGCCTAACGAATATTTCTAATTTTACTATCAAATTTAAGTTCCATTATAGTGCTTAATCAAATTTCAGAGAAAAATCGTATAAATCGTGGAGTAACAATATGATAAGCTAACATATCCAGAAAGTGAACTAAGCGTAACAAAAGTTAAAATAATCTGACTGCAAGTTGCAAATCAGCAACTTCAAATGAGATGTAGTTAAAATTTATAATGGTAATTTATATCCAATAATTTTAGATACAAATAATATTTGGTCTCTATGTCTCTCAGATTTATTTTTCGCGGGTTATTAACTGTAATTCTACTAATGTGACCATATGGTCACATGATCAGTCTAGCTCTTGCTGTGGCTGATTATATGATAACACCTTATTAATCAGTTACCATCACTATTCGCGTCAACACAATTTTATAAGTTTTTACTAGTTAAAATTGGCAGCACGAAAACGGTATTCCTTATATCTGGTTTGGTTATTTTTTCATCGGTTTTGGGACAAGTAATTGGCATATTTTTTAATATAATAATTTTTCACTTGTTACCATATGTTGACACTAGTTATAAATGGATTCATTTTACTCATATTCTGAAAATATACTATCAACGAAATTTTTTCCTTTCTTAGATGACACTGACGATGATGATAAATATATATTGAACCTAATGACTATCACTGTATTGTGATAAATTATAGCTCGAAGTGAATTATCGAGGGTATTAGTGTTGAGGAACAGTAGAAAATTATCGTTTATTCAAAAGATTACAATATATAAGATTCTAAATAAATGATAAATAAGCCTCCTGGACCAATGCAACTTTTATGGTCACCATGAAATTTTATTCTGTGGTAACAATGTCATCAACTAATCCACCATCCCAAAACCCTAATTCTGTCAACTGATGGTGAATGAAGAAAAAATTCAAATATATGTTACAATACCTGATTCTATTTATGTATATTTTAAATTCATGGGTGTAATTTAACAGATCAGATGAGCAATCATAGAATACGTAGATAATCATGACGAGGAATGATAGTGGTACTTATTTATTTGAATTATCAATGATATATATTATTTTTGTAATTTATCTGCCAGATGTAAAATGATAGTTGTCAAAAGTAATATCGTCCAGACATTGATCTGTACTATGTAGCTAACACAATTTGCTGTAACCATATCATCCTAACCATAAACCAAGTGGATTTTCTTTCAAACTGAACTTTATTTTGTAAGAACTGAAACTAGTGTTATACTTACCGATGTAAAAATGCAATGTAGGATTATATGTGTCCTGTTTTATTCCTTATCACATCAAATTAATATTTATGTAATATAAAGTGAAGTAAACATTTCTATTGATTTATATGAATATGTACTTCATGTATATTTCCATTTCATGAAATAGTTATTTACAGAGTTTACATGAAATAATCTGCTATCAAATTGCAGATTTGATAGTGTTAGTTTCCTCACATGCCATTACTTCCAAATTATTCGATGAACTTTATTCAAATTTAAAAAAACACTTCTAGTAATATAAATGTTTTAAAATCGGAGAAAGACTATTTCAAAAAATTTATCTGGTAAAGTAACGGTTAAACAACCTCAACGACATATCCGATTGCTTAAATCACTTCTAGCGGCTCATCCAGAAGAACAGGAGAAAGTGCGTTCTCATGTTTTGAAGTTGTTTCCAAAACTAGACAACCTTATTTGGAGGAACGAGAGCAGTGAGATGAAATTGTAAACTGTGATAACTAGTAAATGTATGTATAATGTATATCTGTTTATTTAATCTGTGCATTTTAAATAATTTTTTTTTTTTTTTTTCATTTGAGTCTGTGCTGGCTAATAAATCTGTACTGATGTAGTTTTAATAAACAGTAATTGTAACTAATGAAAATTCATAAATTATTATCACATCCAATAAAGAAAATAACAATTTTCATTTATTTCTAATAGAGAGTGTCCACAAAAACACTAATATATTATTGTTTATCACCGAATTATTGTTTCTGTTGAATAAGAATATAAGTTAGAGACTCCATTAGTTACCTGGGAATAATAGAAAATATGACTGAGTTGTTGTTGGAATCTTAAGAGCGGGACAGAAAATCATTGCAAGGCTGGAATCAGCTTTGAGAATAAATTACTATTTAATATAGAGACATATTTCATTCTTTTTATGTGTGATATTTGTATCATCTTTAATATTATTTCTAAGAAAAAGAAAAACACGGAAGAAATAAAACAAATCACAATAAAGAGAATTAATGTCATCTAATATTTCTTCCAAATAACTAAATTCACAAAACCCTTCTCAATTTGACCATGAGCTTTCAAATGGAATACATGTGACATATTTCAAAATGATGTTCGAAAGCCATATCCCAGTTCGAATAGTGGCACTAGAGTTATCTAAAGTGACATTCCATCGCAATATAAGGCACGAAGCGACTGGTTTGATGGGGACATCCTAACCTCTATTAGACAGTTGTTATTGTTCCAAATGATAGGATTCGAATCATTCTCTCGGTGTTAGATTGAAGAACTGACGATACTTCATTCGTTTTGTTAAAGTTTATTATGTGCACTAACCAAAGGAATAGTTAGCAGTAACTCTTGAAACAATTTATTTTATGATTCGCAACAATCTTTACGCGGCAGTAATCTAACACTCACAGTACTTGGAAAGTGGGCATGAACATAGGTATTGTAGAAACATCAATTGCAAAGCTACAAATAAATTTACACGAGCTGTAAGTCTCCATCGTTTCCAATATTATACGACCAGTCGAACGTAATATTTTGCCATGCCAAAATTGATAATATTAAGCAAGATTATCAAGTTTAAAGTTATGGTGAACTATTGAAGATTAAGGGTGATCCTTTATTAAATCTTCAGTGGCATTACATAATTTTCTCTTCGAGCTTGAATGATATCAATATAATACACAACAAATCACTCTATACGACAAATCGTTAAGAATTTTACAAAGAAATTCCGTCATATGCGAAAGCTGGAAGTAATGTTCAGCGATAAATAAAATCATCAAAAATCATAATGTAATCGCGAAGTGAAGATATACAAACTTACGTGAAATCTCTTCTTGTGATTTTCTTTAAATTCCCTTTTATCATCTATTATATTAAGTGTACAATATTGATACTAAATTTCATTTCGTTTGTTAAACCTCATCTAAGTTTACACAAGTAACGATTACTCTTTTTATCTAATCCTGGATAATCATTAACAGTTTTATTAATTAATATTGTTAGCAAATGTTAAACGAAAGTATCCTCTGTTTCTTGATCTTATTTATACAACTGAGTTCATAGATAACATGTTTGTTTTGACTGTCCGAAACTATCACTAAATGAAGTAGGGTCTCAAATCTGGCAAATAGCCTTCATACCCTCAGATATTCTTCTCCGTGTCCGAGTGTCTGCGAGGGAAGCTTCCCTCCCGATATAACTTGTATCGAGTTTTCAAAAATGAGAAACTCGAAGTTGATGGATGTGTTTATTCCTTTGTCAGGAAAAGAGAAAGAGTTACTTAGGTTTGTGATCCATGATGCAATTGATGTGTTTATGACAACAGCAGCTAGAGCTAGAATATTCAGATGTATATCGGCACAATGTTTATGGGTATTGAAAATTTGAGGTTTCATGTATTGTTAACTCTTCTTATTAACTGTTCTTCTGATTGTTTTTAACAATAATTCATAGCTACAAATAACTCATATCTCCATTGATTGTTTTTCTATCAATTATACATAGCTCCAGGTAACTCATCTTTCCAAAGATTGTTTTTCTATAAAAATAATGCATAGCTGCAAGTAACTCATCTCTCCAAAGATTGATTTTTATATCAATTATGCATAGCTGCAAGTAACTCATCTCTCCAAAGATTGATTTTTATATCAATTATGCATAGCTGCAAGTAACTCATCTCTCCAAAGATTGTTTTTCTAACAATAATGAATAGCTGCAAGTAACTCATCCCTCCAAAAATTGTTTCTAAATGTTCAATATTGAGACTGTCCAATCACACTGATCCTCAGCATCGAATAGACATAGTCCCAATAATCCTCTCGAATTGTAATCCATTGAGTCCTTAGAATTTGAATAATTTTATTAAAGAAAAATGCAATCAAACGTACTAAGGCGATAGTATTCGAATAATAAGGCGATAGTATTCGAATTCCTTGATGTATGTATGCATGTTTATTAAGTTTAGAAAAAATATTTTGATTATAATCTATTTATTCATTTTGAAACGTAAAATGGTGAAGTTCAATTATATCAACGATATTGAAATTTAATTTTAGTAATGTGAATATATTTATATCGAATAGCAATATATGAAATTTAATCATTTGAATGGTAAATAAATACATTGAAAAGTGAAGATGGAAACTCTCCAACAAAAGACTCCTTATGTACGATACTCCAAAGATTAATCTTTAACGATGTATTTAATGTAAATACATTAATCAAACAACATATTCAACTGATATAATAGCACTCAATTAGATCCTCTTCTATTGAAGACACCGGCGATAGTTTCATCTCCTTTTGGAAATGAAAGGAACCGCAATTAACTAATTACTATTAAATATCCAAAATGTTTACAAACTGCTTTTTTCACGAAATTGAGTTAGACGTAAGTAATACTAGAGGCTAGATTGGCAATTACCTTTGACAGTCTTGAATGAATTGCACCCATTCCATTTTGATTTGGAAGCAATTATCGAAATGCTTTAAAACAACATCTTAATTGGGCGTACGTTTAAATCGAGGTGAGTTTTGAAAAGCAATTTCAATGCTTTCACCAATTATTAGAGCTAATAATGTTGACAGAACCAATAATAATTACTGCAGTTAAAATTGAAGGAAAATATAGAACACGTACTATAGTGTATTATAATAATTATAGAAATGATTGAATTTTTAATCAAATTAATTAAAGATTTTTTTCTATTGGTATCAGAATATATACACTATTTTAAAGTTTATGTAACCAATGTGTTAAAACAGATTCATTACCTATAACGCCTTTAGTAATGTTGCAATGATTCTTGAAAAAATAGTCTCCAATATTGTAACAATATTGCAATGTTATTAAAATATTCCTTTTTTATTAATGAAAATATAATTTAGATCAGAGGGAATCACACAATTCTCCACGATTTAGATATTTAATTTACAGATGAAATTCTTAAGGCCAATTAATTCAAAGCTTCTTGGGCAACCCGTGTATAGGATTGAAAATAATCTGTACAAAATGAAAATATGCGAAAGATAGTGTATGAGCAAAGAAATGATAACTAGAGAGATGACATTCTATAATTTTTAGATTTATTTGTACAAGAACTGAAGAGAAATAAAAAGGGAAAAGAGAAATGTAGACAGAGAGAAAAGAAGAGAAAATGTATTCACCACAATATATATCTATTAATTATGGAGAATATGGTGTACCAATATTGGGTCAATGTTGTAACAATATTTTGTCAATGTTGAAACAATATCGAGGCAATGTTGTAACAATATCGGGCCAATCAAATGTCACAACCACATCGGAACAATTATGTAACAATAATGTAGTAATGTATTTGTAACACAAATATATTATTCAATACATGTAGTGCTCATGATCTTCATTATTACAAAAGTCACATTATCTCATAATATTTCCATCTATTTCTTACGATATTCATACTCAATCCCAATATTAGCAACATCTAATGGCATCCTACATAGTTTTTCTCTTCATTGAGAGGATTACAAAGTAATAGCATTCTACCATTTCTATTCCACAGCGAGAATTTTCTGCAAAAAAATGATCTCTGCAGTCAGCTGAACGTAATGTGCTTATAGCATTCAGTAATCAAGTATTATTTGCATACTAAAAGTTGTGAGTTACTTAGTGATACAAAATAAGTATTAATAATGATATGAGACATTTTGATTATTTATCCCTTTGAAATTATTTACCAATTTATTGGTAATATTATTATTTGGAAAGTCCGCCTCTTGCGATCCGGAGAAAGAAACAACGCTATGCAGCTAAATACTAATTACGGATTATAGATTCCCCGGATTTAAAACTAGAGACACTGTATCGAATCATTAATTACTCAAATTGTTACACTTAACTTTCTACTAAGTATTTCTCCAACTCTAAACTCTAATCAATACCATCAGTCCATCACACAATCGTTCTAGCTACGTTTACAGACCATGACAACGAATTATATTTCCAATCAATTTTCGATAAACTTCAATTATAAAAGTGAGCGATATTTAAATGGAATACAATACCCTACTTTTTATTATTATAACCTTCGGGATGCCAATTTAAAATATATTTCCATATTGGATGAAACATATTATTGAAAATTAAATCTCATAATATTCTATAGTTTCCCTTATAAACAAGAATATACAAATATTCTTGACTATTAAGAAAAAATGGTGCATTAAAAAATCGAATGACAATTTAAGTAAAAAGATAAAAACATGCAAAGAGATAACACATAGACAAATCAATAGCAAATAGGCAAAGAGATAGTACATAGACAGGGATAACTTTTTCTACTAACGAAATCTTAGTATTCTACTGGACTAACCTCAACAATGGAGTGAATCTGGCTTCATTTATGAACAATCTAAACATTTGCCTAGCCAAGAGGTCGAAATGCCAAAAACAGGGCTAACAGTTTGGAAAATTTGGAAATGAGATATACATGTATAAATATTTGTTTACTGCTTTTTGCAGCTCATATTCAATAATTTAACAAAAAAAACGTTTTATTTTGAAATCTGTATATAGTGTATACACAATACGGAATTCCAGTTCTGTTCTACCGTGTATTATATCAAATGAACTCCAATGAAATCCAAATGGAAGACTCAAGAGGTATTGTTTCTTAGATAATGACCAGACTATAAATTTACCGTGTAAAACTTCATTAAAACAAGGTAAATAATTTATTTACGAAACGATATATTTGTCATGTTCAAGTTATCAATTTTAATTATTAAAGTATTCAATTAGAATTCGCTGGAGATATTTTTTGGAAACTCTTTCCGTTCTTCCAGTCAATAATTAGCAAGTGAGTGGAAATGTAATTGAATTCGGGAGGAAAAGAAAAAAAAAGATTTGGCAGGAGCTGTTAATTGAAATGGCGCCCTAGAGTAATTTAAAATTTAATTTATTATCAATTAGTGGATTGAAGTATTGATGAAATAATATATTCGTTATATTATGTAATTTCAATGTCAAGATTACGTTTGTAGACCTCTTAATCATCAGTTATAGACTGTCTTTATTAATATATGTTCTTGTTAGTTGTAATGCTTGTATATAATTTAAAATTGGTCTGAGTACACGACGACAAATCAATATTAATTACCATGCACTAATATTTTTTTTACATTAAAAACTATCTTTGATCTGAATGAAGATAAATGAAATTTGTTCTTCATATTCAAGATGAGGTATTTGTACTCAATCATTTTTATTTACATATACGAATAGAATTAATAGAGCAGATATATAAATATATAATATTAATCAATATTCACTAACTATTTCAAAAAAAGGTTTCGCATGATTCCATGATTTGAAATTTAGTTCATTCCTCATAGCAAATCGTTTGAATTTTGAGAATGGGAACATTCCGAACAATTCCAGCCATTAAAGAGGGAATGTTAATTCGGTGTACTAACTTCTGACAGTTGGACTCTGATGGTGATTCATGTGAAAACATTTGAAGATACTTCGGTAGAACAATGTATCATGTATAAAAATTGACATTGGAAGATTGGAAATAATGATGTGAAGGCCCTTCTCTTTAATTGAACCTTCAAAAGATTATGAAAAAGACAAAATAATTTACGAGTAATTCTTGATTTATGTAAAAAATGTATGAAATTCGTAGGATTATATAAAAAAAATCATGATTATATTAAATTTTTGGAAGTTATCAACGAAATATAGGCATCGAAATTCAATCGAAACGATTTAAAAATAATTATGCTATTCTCTGAGTTATCGGACAGATTCACATTTCTGATCATGTAAAAATTGTACAATAAGTATAATTACAATTCAAATTGTAATTATAATTTAGATTTAATTCTATGATCGAAAATGCGAAACCGTCCAATAATTCAGTACTCATCCTACCCAAACCATCTGAATTTAACAGTAAAATAAATTATGATTTGTCTATCATATGAGGAAATTAAACTTCTGGATTTCAATTTTTATACTTTGATAATTTTAATGATAATAATTCAATCATGAAGATGAAAATAATTAAATAGTGAATGAAAAACTAAAATTAGTAGAAAAAGTGTTACTTAAAAATAACTAAACTATTGATAAAAACTTTAATTTGAATGACATTGAAAGATAAAGAATCTAAATTCCCATTCATTATTATAGTGATCACAAGACAAAATAGAATTGATAATATTGAGATATTATAGAGTATTTAATATTATTCCATTTAAATGCAATGATTTCTTCATTCTTTTTACTGGTAGAACAATAAAAGTAAACGTGATTTTTTTGTCCAGGAGCAGTGAAAAGGATACACAAAATTGCCTTCCGTTCAATTTCAATCAATCAAATCAATGGCAATAAAAAAATTATCATTTATCACATAATGTCAAATTTGTTAAATTCAGTCTCATTTATTTACTGACAATAGAAATTAGAAACACTATAGTTATAGTGATATACATTATACAATACAGAAATATTGTAATTCTAGTGTAATTTCCAGAAAAAAACCGGTCATTATCAATACCAATATATTACACGTTGATTAAATTTTCTGTAAAGTTTAATTTATTTTTAGATAAAATCCATTCAAATATTAAATAAAACAGGGGAATTTAAATATCAAGTTAATATATATCCGTGCGTATCATAGTTACTCTCTGTAATTGGCTTCCTTCTTGGAAATTTTAGTAAATTTATGAAGTGAAGACCGAATGACACGACGAAAAAAATTAACATCCTTTTATTTTTGTAGAGCTTTCGAATAAATATTCATTCTCAATATTCATTATTCGAAAGCTCTACGAAAATGAAGGATGCTAACGTTTTCGTTCTTCACTTCATAGCAAGTGGTGAGTCAGTGGCCAAGATAATATCGCGTCTTGCGGGACGCTAAAATCCTTAATTTTGAGTCATGTGACTGGCAATCTAGCGTCAGTTTAATGGAGAAATGATATAACTGAAACAAAATAAGGTTTTACACCGTCTTCCTCAGCGTCCTGCAATCGCTGCAACACTTCCTCTCTCTAGAGTGGTTTATCATAAGTTACACTCTTCATATTTAATCCCCGTCATGTAAAAGTGGACACCAAAAAATAAATAAATGAATAAACAAAGGAGGGATATTATTAGTATAGATGAGCCACTTCTGTATGTCCATCACAACAACACGCTTGGCAAGCAACTGGTAGCATGGATACGAAATTTTATTATTCTGATATTTGTCCAATAAATTATTTCAATAATTACTTAAATTATATTCAGTTTGAGTATCTATAGTAGCGGGATACTTCTCCCTGTAGTTATGACATTTTTATCAATTTAAAAACACCAACAATTTATTGTTATGGTTTGAGCTATAAAAGAAACCATTCATAATGATAAATGGTTATGTAGGGATGTCTTTCATTTTCAAAATAAAAGATAAACATTGGGATCAGTAAGATAATTGTTAAATCCATGCAATTGATCAAAAATTGAACTAAATTCCGACATACGTTATTTCTAATCTAAATGGAAAGTATAACTTTTTTGACTTCTTGATTTGAAGTACAATAATTCATACCTGTTCCAAAAAATTATTTGAAGGAAAACACTACACAGAAACTTTTCCTTTAATAAAAAGCTTATACCTTTTCACTGATCAAAGTGTATCTTATAATTTAAAAACACTGTCAATTTACTGATAAAAGAGACGGGGCTTGTTAGTAGCTGGAATATTTTAAAGGTAAGTTATATAGAAAAGAAAAACTACACACTCATTTTACCAATATTGGTATCTTGATAGATAGAGAGTATAAATTATATTTTAAAGGAATTACGAATAATTAAGTTAATTATATATAGTAATGTTTTAAGGGAGAATAAAAAAAATTGCTTAATAATTATTGTATATCATATGATATTATAATTATCTATTTAATTTCTTTTGTTTCGTTAGTTTTTGCTAGTTTACCTGAATTCAAAATACTGTTTTATTTTTTTCAATAGTAAGAACAATTCGTTCTTACTATACGATAATTTCTCTAATATATTATTAATTTAAACTAAGTAATAAATTTGGTATGTTTCTATTATTGTTGTAAGAAATAATTATGAATTTAATTCAAAGGCTTCTATCCAATGAGTTCTATCCCGTAAGTTTTATCCCATGAGTTCTATCCAATGAGTTCTATCTCATGAGTTCTATCCAATGAGTTCTATCCCATAAGTTTTATCCCATGAGTTCTATCAAATAAGTTCTATCTCAAGAGTTCTATCCAATGAGTTCTATCACATGAGTACTATCCAATGAATTCTATCACATACGTTTTATCCCATGAGTTCTATCCAATGAGTTCTATCACATGAGTTCTATCCAATGAGTTCTATCCCATAAGTTTTATCCCATGAGTTCTATCAAATAAGTTCTATCTCAAGAGTTCTATCCAATGAGTTATATCACATGAGTACTATCCCATGAATTCTATCACATACGTTTTATCCCATGAGTTCTATCCAATGAGTTCTATCCCATAAGTTCTATCCCATGAGTTCTATCCCATGAGTTCTATCCCATAAGTTCTATCCAATGAGTTCTATCACATAAGTTCTATCTCATGAGTTCTATCCAATGAGTTCTATCCAATGAGTTCTATCCAATGAGTTCTATCCAATGAGTTCTATCCCAAGAATTCTCTCTCATGATTTTTACACAATGAGTTAGATCCCACTATAATGTATAAAATAGTGTTTGCTATTTTGAACAGAAAAGTATATCATAAAAAGTTCCAATTACCGTTTGCAATTAAAATATCGCATTATAACATTCAATGGGTTAATGTTAAAAATAAAATTCATGAACATATTAGCAATATTTCGATGCGTTTTATAATAATAACATGTTGAAATTTTAATACGGTACTATTTTCTCATCTGGTAATTGATACATTGCGATGAAATTTCAATGTTTGATTTCCATTTCCAATTTAGAATTTGTGTTCTGTGTTATGAAATAATATCCATGCAACACTCTCTTTAATTATGTACTTTAATTACAACTCTGCAACTTGGAAAATAACAATTACTGTAATTTCACTGGAATATACAGTGAAATTATGAAAGGACTTGGTAGTCTATTTTATATAAATAATCTAACAGTAACTTATTCTATTGACTCAGTTCATATTATTCTAATACACTGTAATACAATACTGAATTTACGTGTCAAATAAAATATATAATCAAATAGTTTACATATATACAATTGTACATAATACACTCTGAATGTGAATTTGTTTTAACTTCACAGTGTGGTGAAATATAAACTAAGTTAATTAATATTTCAATTATATACATTAAATTAAGAGATAAATTGATAATTCATTGTATGTAATCATTAATTTAATATTTCAATTATATACATTAAATTAAGAGATAAGTTGATAATTAATTGTATCTAATCTTTAA
Organism: Caprella mutica; assembly: GCA_947561585.1. Lineage (NCBI taxonomy): Eukaryota > Metazoa > Arthropoda > Malacostraca > Amphipoda > Caprellidae > Caprella > Caprella mutica. The sequence goes on along the minus strand of CANNZV010000331.1, from coordinate 194,930 downwards.
TTTAATATTTCAATTATATACATTAAATTAAGAGATAAATTGACAATTCAATGCATCTAATCATTAATTTAATCATTCGCTTAAGTGTCACCAATGAACAGTAGCGTTCAAAGTGTGTTCAATTATTAGATTCATAATTGATATTCCTATGGGAACAATGTTCAATTTGTTAGGATTTCAACTTCAATTAAAATAACATTCCATGTCTGCAACTCTACGGGTGATATTCATACTCTCATATCGTGCCGTTAAAAATGATAATTTTTCAATAAGTAAATTTGAAAGCTCTCAAGTTATGTAAAAATTAACTACAATATACTCCAAATTTATTTTAGTATTTTAATCAGACGTATTATTAGGCTAACGTAACAGACATGCAGATATCGAGGCCAATATCATCAGATTATATATCATATATTGAAAATTTACTGTAATAAACTCTTTATTAGTGTCAATTATATATGTTGAATAATAATTAGTGATAATTTGTTGCAGTCTCATATTTCTAAAATTATAATGAATGCAAATATCAAAATCAGATTTCTTTACCTATGTTTCTAATTACTCTTAATTAACTGTGAAAATACTATGATTCTTTATGAATATCAAATGAGAGTTTCCTCATTAAAAGTATAACAGTTCGTTATATCCGATTAAAACATTAATTAAATAATGATTGTAATGAAGCACGCTCAGTATTATTAATTTACTCCCATTATTAGATTCTTAATTATAAATAAGTTATAATGATGTGAACTGTTCATTAAAATACATATAGCTCCACTACCTTCTTGTCACTTAGATCCTTCTTACTTTAATCACCTGACTGTTACCATTCCTTGCTAATAATAATCCTTAATCTCATTCATTCATCCATAAATATGATTAAAGAAGGGCTGATAAAAGCTTAACATTCATATAAATCTTAATTTTAAATATTTTAGAACCACCTCAATGATGAACATTAATTATACATATAAGAACATAAACCTCTTATAGACCGAAAAATAAATAACAAAGAATCATGCGATACAGAAATTATGAAATGGTGAATTAGGATACATTATTACTCTTCAATTTTGAAAAAAAATATGTGTTCAAACATTCCATAGTTTACCTAATCATTGGGAAAAATAATTAGCAGAAGAAAAATTGTTACCGAAAAATGAAGCGTGCGTCGATGAAATATTTTATACTCTAAAAAGAATATGTTTCGAAAGATGTAAAGCAGATAATCTTTTTAAAAATAAGCTGCGTTAGATCTATAATAATAAAATATACTGTCAGGTATTAGGAAACATTCAGAGGTTAATTGTACGCTGACATTATTAAGTAAAATGTTTTGATAACATTTTCAAATTATTCACACATGACTTCACAATGTTTTAAATTGTAAGCAAAGATAAACATAACAATTATTAATCGAAATTTGCAAAATGATTAGTTTCTTGTATTTCAAAACTACAATATCTATATAGTGCATTTGTTATACTAAATGTATGAGAGTTATGAAAGATAATTTGGTTTTGAGTTCTCGATTATCTAACTAAGATCCTATTCACGGTTAATTTTTGAGGATAATCCTACAAATACGAACACTACCCAGCATATTCATTAAATTTACTAATAACAAATACTTTGAAGCAATATCTCTCACTAGAAACTTCTCTTAGTGAAAACAGTTTTAATGAATTTGAAGTTTTTCGCTATTTTTCAAGAAGATTGAAATGATGTGTGTCTCTTGTGAGAATTATCACCAATGTTCATTTGGTGCTCTAACTCTCTAAAGTTTGTTCGTAATTTAGCATCAATTGAATGATGGAGAGAAGTACTCTGTATAATGTGTTAAGACTCTGTTACAATTGATTGATTGAGCAGATCCATTTCAATGGTGCAACAGAAATAACACACCAACACTACTATATTGCAGACCAATATAAACAGCAGACCAACACAAATAGAAGACCAACACAAATAGCAGTTCAACACAAATAGCAGACAACATAAATTGCATACCAACACTACTATATTGCAGACCAACACAAACATCAGACCAACACAAACACCAGACCAACACAAATAGCAGACCAACACAAATAGCAGACCAACACAATTAGCAGACCAACACTACTATATTGCAGACCAACACAAACACCAGACCAACACAAATAACAGACCAACACAAATAGCACACCAACACAAATAGCAGACCAACACAAATAGTAGACCAACATAAACAACAGACCAACACAAATAGTAAATCAACACAAAGGGCTGACCAACACAAATAGCAGACCAACATAAACAGCAGACCAACACATATAGCAGACCAACACAAATAGTAAATCAATACAAAGGGCTGACCAACACAAATAGCAGACCAACATAAATAGCAGACCAAAACAAATAGCAGACCAACAAAAATAGCAGACTAAGACAAATAGCAGATCAACACAAATAGAAGACCAACACAAACAGCATATCAACATAAATAACAAATCAACACAAATGGCACACCAACAACAATAGCATTGTAGCTGATACTTCCGGATAAGTGTACAAGTGCACTGCTAGCAGAAGAACTAGTGTTGGAAGAAGATCCAAACACAGTACCACATTAACCATGCAGATGGTAGAGGCTAAATCATTACTTTCAACCATTCTTGAAGATTCCAAAATATATGTATTTTAATTATTGCATAAATGCCTTCACATTTTGTTTGTATTCAAGCTTATGAAACAATTAATGATCATTATTTTCTATCAAACACTTACCTTTAAGAATCTCACATTTTGAAGAAATATCCACGGGCATACTAGACCTAACATCATGAAATAGACAAAAAAAAGGACCTGATCAAAAATTATTGTAAGTTATATATTTCAATCCGATCTAACAATTCAAGATATAAATTATTGACGGTGATGATCATTCATGATAGAAATTATCTTTTTTAAACACTCTTTTTAAAAAATGTTAAGTTATATTAAACTAATGATTTCTTAAAATCTTTTGATGCTGCTTGATAGTTGTTTTCCTTTGATTCGTGTTTCAAATAATTCAACAAGTTCTCTTCTTGGTAAGAATCATGGAAGGAATATTTCAGTGTTTTATACAGAAACTAACTCGAAGAATTCACTTTTTTATGGCATGCTGATGTAGATGAAGTTTTTACAGAGCCAATAAGTGCACATGATAACAGTTAGTTTGAGAATTGGCAACGTGGATAAACCATTGTACACTTTTATGTTATGATTCTGATAGAAAAAAAAAATGATTTTGATTTCTGGTAATCCTTTGAACTGACAATTGATTCATTGTCTGGTATTAAAAAACGCAGTTACAGTGTTAGAATTGTTCCATTTTTGTGGTGTAATTGGTTGTCACGCTCCATAGGAAATATGATGATGATGAGGACATAATTGTTCAGGATATTTAATCATCAAACAACAGATTCTTCTGGGAATTGTTCTTCATAACTTCAGAATAGCAAATAAAAAGAATTGAAGAAATTTTTGGACAAAGTGACTTCATAAATTTTATAATAGAGCGAATAGATTTACTAAATGTAATTTTTATATGGTTATAATTAAAACAAGCAGCATTATATTATTTTATATTGATCCACAACGTACCATATTAATAACTAAACTTAAAATTCAGTTATTATAATTGAAGAAACCACTTTATAATGATTCAGTAGAAACAGTTTGTATCCCCAGCAATGTAAAACGGATTAAATTCCGAAAGTTAGGAAATCATAATTTCAATCCCAAATCACATTTTTTCCTACTTCACTTTTAATTCTCATAGAAATTCATTCTAAATTTAGAAAAATATTCTTTAATTGCTATTGAACTATAAAATATAGATGTACATATAACAAAAGTCTCCCATCTAAATTTATGTAGTGATTGCACTAAAACTGCCCCACTACTGCCGCTACGCACCACAGTCCGCCGTACCGAATGTCTGGCGATAATTCAGTCTATTCACCAAAAGAATGAGGATAATGAAGCATCTCAAGGTGAGATTACATTCGATTTCTGTGATTTAGTGACTCAAGAGAGTGAGAATTTCTTTTTTTATCTAAAGAATACCTTTAAGTGAAATGAAATATAGTATGAAATAAAAATACCCCAGTGGCAGAATTGCTTCACAATTGCTTCACAAGTCAGTTCACTGCCAGACGTCACGTAGAATTGTTGTGTCTGCGCTGGCTGTGATTTATCGATGGATCGAAAAACAGGTAACGCATGATAAATATAATAAATGTTATAAATTATAGATGGATTATACCCTCACCATAATAGAATACTTTGTCATTAATTTTGATGAGTAAATTTTAATATACGACAGAGGACGCACTTGTCCTTTGGTACAATGGGAGCCATAATGTGCATGTGTTGAACCATGGTTTAAACTGTCATTGCATGGTTAATCTATACTATTGAATTACAATATTAGATACTGTAAGATGTTATATTATAGTTTGATATTCATACAAGTGTGTGTCATATTTTAGCACGTATAGCTCGTAAATTGTAAGTATATAAAAATTCTATTTCATTGAATAACGATCTTTTCAGGGAGAAACTTCATTATTTTATGGAAAAGCAAAGGAGCACCATTCAAGAATCACTACATATAACAGCGAAGTGGATATCGGTTTGGATTTGGATGATGACAACAAGTTCAAAGATTACATTCGATAAAAAGTATAACTCCTCTATAGTGAACTCCTATATAATGAATGAGTTAGGACATAGCCTCTATAGTGAAAATATTTATTTCATTCTGCTTTAAAATAGGCTTTTGTTTTCTAAAATTTTTAGCAATTCATTGCATATAAAAGTTCATTTGTTCCCTGTAGACTATAGAGGCTACATCCCAACTCATTCACTATAAAGGAGTCTACTGTATCACTAATTGTACAAGGTGAGCACTGAGCAATCTTATGATATTTATTATAATATATAATATGCTTGAAAATATATTTGTTATGAACGAATATATTTGTTAGAGGGCAATAATTTATTTATTTATTTGTCATCTAGTTATTCCATTACCGAAAAATTATTCGAAGAAATTTCTTGGAAAATGATGGGACAAGTATTGGTCATTATCCAGCAACCATTTGATTATATTTTAGGAGAAATCGGGTCAATGGTCAAGGTCAAGGTCATTAATAAATCAATAACTCAAAAAGTAAATTAAGTAAAGAACCTAATTGCCTGAAATTAGGTAGGACGATTTGTCATTATCCAGGAACCATTTGGTTAGATTTTGGGAGCGATATCGTCAAAGGTAAAGGTCATTTTTAAGTCAAGAAAAATTATTGGTTGGCATAGGCGCTCTTTATGCTTCTCCATTTTCTGATTTGGAAGAAAAAAATGAAGTTACTTGAATCTAATACACCAGCGAGTACCTAAACAAGGAAGCCAACTAAAAGGACAATCGGTAACGAGATTTGAAAGAACATTGCCGATGATGCTGAGAACAGCCTCACGGGAAATAAATTTATTCAAAGGCAGCAAAATGTGATGGCTGAATTATGATGAACCCTCTAGACTTGTTCGATGAAGTTGTTTCTTTAGATAGTGGAGAAAATCATTAGATTGAGGTAGGTTTCTTATTTTATTTTTGGTAATAACATTCTATTATTTATTTCTATTTTTGATAATGAAAAAGTCACTGGAGGATAAAGGTGAGTTTATTAAAAAGGTAGTTATTTATTAGGAAACAGGATACTTTCTTGAAAACGAGAATATTTACTACCAAATAGGGTGTTTTCCCGTTGAAACTAATTTAAATTCCTATTATACCCGGTAGTGTTTGAATTCATTTAGAATAAAGATATTTTTCTGCATAAACTCAAATAATAGGAAAATAGGAAACATTTTAAAAATATTAAATTAGCTACCTTGATCGCAAGGAGTGGTTTGATCACACTAAGTGACTTTGACATAGTAAGTGGTTTGACTGAAAATGTTGCAATATATAACTTTCCCTTTTCATTATATTTTTGTATTTTTCTCCTATTATTCTATAGTGGCGGACATCAAATAAATAAATTTGAAATAAATAACTGAAAATTGATATAATGATTAAACTGACGATTGGTATGGATAGCTAAGATAGAAAAGTTATTTAATTACAACGGAGGTCATCTCATTTACAAGGACACCAATCTTATGACTATCATTATACCCCTTTCAAAAATTGTTAGAAGATATTAATCGTTGTTTATTATTTCTTAGTTAATTTATTGTAACCCTACTAGCAGTTGATTCATTGTAACCCTACTAGCAGTTAGTTCATTGTAACCCTACTAGCAGTTAGTTCATTGTAACCCTATTAGCAGTTGATTCATTGTAACCCTACTAGCAGTTGGTTAATTGTAACCCTATTAGCAGTTGGTTCATTGTAACCCTACTAGCAGTTGGTTCATTGTAACCCTACTAGCAGTTGGATCATTGTAACACTACTAGCTGTTGATTCATTGTAACCCTACTAGCAGTTGGATCATTGTAACCCTACTAGCAGTTGGTTCATTGTTCGATGTTTTTGGTTGGTTCATTGTAACCCTATTAGCAGTTGGTTCATTGTAACCCTATTAGCAGTTGATTTATTGTTTTATATCTTAGCTGGTTCATTGTAACCCTATTAGAAGTTGGTTTATCGTAACCCGTAGCGCGGTTAGTTCATTGTAACCTACTAGCAGTTGGAATTATTGCAATTTGCAATATTGCAATTTGAAAATTATATAATTTTATTAGAGCTGCGCATCCATATCCAAAAAAAAATTCGATACACCTAAGTTAATATAAACTCTATTATCTATAATTTTCATCCTCCCATTCAAAGATTTGAATATCGCACGAATGAAGTGAGAAAAACAGAAACATAAACCCTTTAAGACGGTTTGTGAAACTTTCAGCTATATGGAAAAGATATGAAGGCTGTTTTGGCATTTTGAAGGAGATAAAATTAAACTTATTGCAGATTGTCTAACCGTATAAAACCTAAAGATTATAAACATTATTACACAATAAAGGATATAACATTACAAACGGGAGCAACGATAATTTATTATTATATCAGCTTCAATTGAAATACTCTTTACTCTTATAGCTTATGTAAAAGGCCAAGTAAGTTGGAGGAGTTGTCTATCCCTGGAATTTCCATTCTTTTAGAAACAGCAAGAAGATGTGCTTTGGCTCGACTTTTATGCCTTGCAAAGTGAATAGGACTTAGCTTGTTTATTGTTCTATCCCTCAACATAATAAGGGACTCTATTTTCACATACCATCAACTACGTAAATTAAAACAGAGCCAAATAAGGTACAGAAATTAGAATGAGGTTTACTTAGCAAATGAAATGTATCTATTCCATTATTTTGTGTTATATATCTAATATTCTCCATTCATTGTAAATAATAAGAGTTTGAATATTAGATATAATTTTTGTAATAATCATATCATTAGGCAACTAAAAAAATTAAGTTGCTTTGTTAATTATTTTCTGATGAAAAACGGAAATGATTGATAAAATACTGCAAACTGCTATTTAAAAAACTTTCTACAATTTCAAATATGGTGTTTATTAATACATGTTAAACTTAAAAGTTACTTTAACCTTTTATCTTTCGGCAAACCTTGTCATAATTTGTTTAAGAGATTAAAATTATGATCGCAAGAAATATGAAAGGTTAAATATATGAATGATTTGTAAGGAAGTTTACTATTTGTGTTCTACTAATGTATTGGTGTTCTGCTATTTATGTTGGTCTGCTATTTGATTTGGTTTGTTATTTGTGTTGGTGTCTCTATTTGTGTATGTCTGCTATTTGTGTTGCACCATTGAAATAATTGATCTGTTCAATCAATCAATTGTAGCAGAGGCTGAACACATTACACAGTGTACTTCTTCTCTCCATCATTCAGTTGAAGCCAAATTACGAGCAAACTTAAGAGAGTTTGGAGGATAGATGAACATTGGCAATAATTCCCATGTGAGACACAAATCATTTCAATCTTTTTGAAATATGGTGAAAAACTTTAATTCATTAAAACTGTTTTCACGAAGAAAAGTTTCTAGTATGAGATATTGCTTCAAAGTATTTGTTATTAGTAAATATAGAAGATCTGTTAGGGAATTTAAGGATTTTGGCTTCTCTACAATAATTGAGTGTAAATATGATATGGGTTAGTACACAAGGAACTAATTACCGAAGTATCTATAAACATTATTACAATGTACACAGTTAGTATAAATGGTGAAATAAAATAGTAGTTATTATAAAATAATCACAATGCAAATTCCAAGTATGAATCGTTCTGTATATATTTCCGTCATAATTAAACCATTGTGAAGACATCTGCAGGTAAATAGAAAATGTTATCAAACCATTTTAGTTAATGATATCAGCGTACAATCTTCTTCTGAAAGCTTTGAAATAACTGACAGCTTATTCTATTATTTTAAATCTTACGCAGCTCATTTTAAAAAAGATTCTCATTTTAGCATCGTTTCAAACATATTTCGAAAGTAGAAAATATTTGTTCAACGCAAGATTCATTTCTCGTCAATAATTTGGCTTCTTCTTTTCAAACCAATTAGACTCAACCTCTGAAATATATTTCTGAGAAAACATAGAACTTATCTCTTGGGTTATCATTAATGATTTGTTTAGAGAAGCCTTTAAGTTAGGGCCTATTTAGAAAATCTTTGGAAATTGAAAACATGTGTTTATTTAGGCCTAACAAGTTATTTATTGACGGTGATGTAATTTACATGTATATTTTTCTTAAAATATAGCCTACTTATTGGTGATAATGTAATAATGATAGTGAAAGTTATCTCTCAAGTTTACTGGCTTATTTCATAAACATTCATTTAAATTTTGCATTTTTATTCTATACTATTATATTTATAATATCGCATTTAGAGGCAAAAAAAATAGGCTCACAAAATTAAAATCTGTGTCATTTTTACAAGTATATTATGAAACATTTCATTGAAATAGATATTATCGGGTAAAAAAGGTAAAATTGCCGAAATATTATTACATATAACATTGCCAATACTGTTTCAATATTGGACAATGTTGCCTCGAGAAACATTGCTTTAACTGTGTATTTTATCGTATAAAATGATGTGGAAATGTTAGATTATATTTAACGATTAGGAAAATATTCAATTACTAATAACATATTTTTCAAAACTTGGGAGTTATAATGTAACCCTATTCTCCATTTTGTAATTTCTAAATCACGCAGTTCTACGTTAATGTCTTTTTTCTTCTATAATAATTAAGAGTGTTACTGTCTATATACATGATTTATTGTCTTTTTAAGATCTTTCTAATTATGATTAATAGGAATCTTAAGCTTTGATTAGACATTCTTTAATCTTCTTTATGGATGAATGAGAGGGATTAAGGATTATTATTAGCAAGGAATGGTAACAGTCAGGTGATTAAAGTAAGAAGGATCTAAGTGACAAAAAGGTAATGGAGCTATGTGTATTTTAATGAACCGTTCACATCATTATAATTTATTTATAATTATATATCTAATAATGGGATATAATTAAAAAAAACTGAGCGTGCCTGATTACGATCATTAGTAAATTATTTTTTTAATTGGATAAATCGAACACTTACGAACGGCTAAGAATTTTCTTTTTATTAAGATGAAAGTATTGAGTGAAAGCGAAGCCAGGGATAATATTCTTTTAATAAATTGAACTATCATCAGTTAACATGAAATGAATATATTTCAAAAATGTTTTCATATTTGATTACACGCGTACGATTATCACTCACAGACATGAAATGTTACTCTAATTGAAGTTGAAATCCTAACAAATTGAACATTGTTTCAATAGGATTATCAATTAATTGAACACACTTTATAAGCTGCTGTTAATTGGTGACACTTAATTGAAATATTAAATTAATGATTAGATACAATAAATAATGAAATTAACTTACAGATCTCATTTGTTGTGGAGGTTTCCACAATATTTAATTTAAATACATCAAACTTAATATTTGCATTTATGTTCCTAAGATTTTATTTGTGCATACTGTTTATCACTTAAGTTATTCGCAAATTATCATCCGAACTCATTATAACGTAGCCTAAGCCACTATACATTTCCCTTAGCATTTTTCTCAGTAGACTCATGACATTACCTACAAGAGGTTGTGCCGGTGTCTTTGAAAACTGAAATTAGGAGCTCCATAGTTGGTACGTTAATTGCATTAGGTATCAAATATTCATAATATTGTAACTAGATAATACTGGACTTAATATTTCAAATTACAGCAGCCAGTATATGCTTTTGTTATTAGGTATTCTTTGTTACGTAGCACATATTTGATTACGTTTCATATTGTTTCAACTTTTGTAACCAGTAGTTGTTAAAAGGAATTTATATATCTTTAATAAGAAAACTTCCTTCATTCATTTATTATTTATAACAATGCATTCATTACTATATTATATTACTTCTAAAAGAATTAAACTACCTACCTATATATTTCTTTAGCTGTGTTTAAATAATTTGAACTAAACTTTAGAACTTACTTGGTAACAACGTTCACGTTCAACTCAGCTTTGTTTTAGTTTTCTATTTTTGATATTATTTTTTCTTTTATTGATTGAATGAATTATTACAGATTTACGTTTGTAGAACACGAGGAACGAAAGTACAAGATAGCATCTCACTGGTTGTATGTTTCCCCCTCCATAACGGATAGCCGTTACATTAAATCATATCAATTTAAAAATTCCAATTTAAAAGGTATTCCATTATCACACATATGAGATAAAACAAATTATTTCATTCAATTACTTATTTATAATTACAAATTTTTATTGTATTGCGTTGTATTAAAGTAATCTAAACATAGCCAACAGAATAGCGATATTACATGTAGAATTTAAAAGGCCAAGTCTTACTTCTCTCAATATGAAAGTAAGAATCTTAGACAGTGGAATTGCAGTGATTATTATCATTCAAGGACAAGATTTGCTCAATTAATTAAAGTAATTAAGTAAAGAGTGTATTATATAAGGATTATTTAATAACACATTTTTTCTTTGCAACTATCACTGGTTTGAATTGTAAATTAAAAAGTAAGAGTACAGGATAAAGTACCAATTATTGGATTCGAATTGCAATTGCATATTATCATCATAGTAATTCATATATAAGAGAATTGCTTATATATTGAGTTATCATTAATAATAACCTATTGTAATTATAATACGATATTAAAGTGTTGATGGTAAATGGAACTGTACAATATAATTTACAATGATTCAAATGAAATTGCATTAAAATCATCTTTCAGATTAACATCTTCATCCATTTAACAAGATATAGGTACTCTTTTAATCAAAAAATATTCACTATCGATACATTATGTAATTCAGTAAGATATCATTTGGTGTGTGATATTTTTTTTCTTTAAAGTCAGCTGACAGAGAAAACGTCACATTTTGACTAAAAGTTTCGGCAAATGAATCCTCACAAGCCTCCAAGTGGTGAGTCAGTGGCCAAAATAATATCGCGTCTTGCGGGACGCTAAAATCCTTATTTTTGAGTCACGTGACTGGCAATCTAGCGTCAGTTTAATGGAGAAATGATATAACTGAAAAAAAATTTAATGGAGAAATGATATAACTGAAACAAAATAAGGTTTTACACCGTCTTCCTTAGCGTCCTGCAATCGCTGCAACACTTCCTCTCTCTACAGTTCATCATAACTCTATGCAAGCCTCTCAGAAGTGAAGATGAAATTTCGAATGAAATTTTCTTAGTGGTAATGTCGATACAGAAAGTAGATGTTATATGGAATAAAAAGCATATTTATTATTGTACGAGGTATACGCCCTAGGGAGACAGAAGGATGATAGGAGTTAACATATATAATGTACGGATAATATTACAATATTTTACTCGCCTAAACTAGGGATAACATTACCAGTATTTTACTTATTCAATCTTCGGATAATATATCCAGTATTTCACTTATTTAACCTTTTGATGATATTACCAATACTCTACTTATCTAATCTACGAAAAATATTATTAGTACTTTACTTATTTAATCTATGGATAATATTGCCAGTATTTGACTTATTTAATCTACGGATAATATTACTAGTATTTTACTTATTTATTCTATGGATAATTTTACCAATATTTTATTTATTTAATGTATTGATAATATTTCAAGTATTTTACTAATTTAATATACTGATAACATCTCAAGTATTTTACATACTTCATATACGGATAATATTGGATGGATTTTTTCGATGTTCGTCATACAGGTGGTTGATCTGCTACAACTCCTATATCGTCGTGATAAAATACATACCCATATCGTCCAGGCACTTGCACTAATTTCATTCAATACTAATAAATTCTCTTTTGAGTTTATTTTTTATATCCTCCATACGGGTATTACTATCTATAAACAAATTAATGAATGACTTAATAATAGAATATCTAAGTTGAGAATAGGCTCCAATACTTTGCGGTTGTTTTTTATATAGGTATATATATACTGTATAGTGTATAATGTGTATGCTATATTATCAAAAAGTTGGTGACAATAGACATTATATCTTAAACAGAATATATGGTTGCTATTTTTATTATAAATAATTGTGATCAAATGTATGAAAATAAAGAGATAACATATTTTTCTGATTACATTTTCGTGTAGATATTATATGTCTTCTTTGATTAGGATTCATTGGAGATACTACGACACAATGGGGAAAATGTATGGAATCAAAAGTTTTTATGATATCGAACTTTACGTTTCACCAATAATAGATAGGAAATCAATAATTTCCAACTTTCGCAACTCGAAAAGAATCAATTTCTTCAATAAATCTTTATGATTTCAAGTTTCAATTTTAACAGAAATAATTTACAGAAAAAGTTATGAGATTTGAAAGTTTAAGCAATAGAATTTACCAGGAGCTTTACTAAAGTTAATGCCAATAGATATAAAATTTGATGAAGGTACATGACGACAAATTTGAAAAAATAGAAAAATAGAAAGCTATTTTGAGAACTAAAACACCTCGAAATGGAATTTAAATCAGGCAGTTATATATTTTCAGGTAGTGAATTACTACTTCATTATTATCTTTTCTGGAACCAAAGAAGTAATGGAAAATGTGAGATTAACTTTTTTTGAAAGAATTTGATTATGGTAGTACCTATTTCAAGTATTACCACTTTTATATATGAGTTTAAATAAATTCACTAATATATTACTGAAAATGACTTCATTCTTCTCTAGAGACTTTGAGGTCAATTTGTCTCCATTAGAGTGATTTCAGCGCGAATTAAATGTGATTAAATGAGCAAATTGGTAATTACTCTCAAGAAATAATGAATTACCCTGAAATTCATCGTAATCCTATTAGCAGTTAGTTCATTACATTAACTATTTTATCAGAATATTCCATAAATAGAGAAAGGACAACCGAATAACTTGTCTATTAAAGTCACCAACTATTTTGTGTTTGATTCTTTTTTGGTCATTTTGAGATTACTTATATTGAAAGTTCTTATAGCATCTAACACTATATAATGTAAATAAAACTACCTCACTGTCATCAAATAAGAATATCAGAAAAGGTAAAAACTTTAGGAATATCTGAAGTTCTTTCATAAACTGAAAATGGGTACTCGATAACCAAGATATTGGAGTTTGAAGATCCCAAAATTTCATAAGAGCTGCACTACCAAATGCAATCTTGAAGATAGAACAAAACCCATAAAACTCATGGGATAGAACCCATGTGATAGAACTCATGGGATAATACTCATGGGATAGTACTCATGGGATAGAACTCATGGGATAGAACTCATGGGATAGTACTCATGTGATAGAACTCATGGGATAGAACTCATGGGATAGTACTCATGGGATAGAATTCATAGGATTGAACTCATGGGATAAAACTCATGGGATAGAGTTCATGGGATAGAACTCATGGGATAGAACTCATGGGATACAGCTCATGGGATAGAGCTCATGGGATAGTACTCATGGGATAGAATTCATGGGATTGAACTCATGGGATAGAGCTCATGGGATAAAACACATGAGATAGAACTCATGGGATAAAACTCATGGGATAGAGCTCATGGGATAGAACTCATGGGATAGTACTCATGGGATAGAACTCATGGGATAGTACTCATGGGATAGAACTCATGGGATAACTCATTGAATAGAACTCATGGGATTGAACTCATGGATAGAACTCATGGGATAGAGCTCATGGGATAGAACACATGGGATAGAGCTCGTGGTATAAAACTTATAGGATAAAACTCATGGGATAAAACTCATATGATAGAACTTATGGGATATTACTCATGGAATAAAATTCATATGATAGAACTCATGGAATAGAATTCATAGAATTGAACTAATTGGATAGATATCATGAGGAAAATTTGTACCTGGATAATTCGCCACCGGTTTACAATTTCTATTCGAGATTTTCTAACATGAGTGTGTAGTTTTTCCTTTCTATATAACTCACCTTTAGCCCTAATCGGCTTAATGAGCTTGACTATCAGAATGAACGAGAAGGTTTGACTATGTTTAAAAAAACACATGTGTTATTTATAAGCCTATGGTACTGCATTTTTTACAAGTTGTTAGTATATATACTAAACTAGTGTGCTCCAAATTTGAAGTGAAAATATTGAATGTATTAGGTGAAATAAATAAATAGGTATATAAGACATTTGCAACAGAGTCACAAGGAGTCACAAGGATAAAGGGACCATCAAAAGGCACAATATGCCCATCCAAGGATGGCCCCTGTGCACAGCCAGCTGTGCGCTCGACGTTGGGTTAACAACGGAGCAAGGTGAATCTCTCTCCATCACTTCCCACTTGGAACCTAAGCACTCCAAACCGTACTCCTAAACCTGACAAAGAAAGAACCTCCATCAGGCGTAGGAGCAAAGTTTGGGTACAATCATTAGCTCCAAGTTTTATCCTGGACTTGGTCAGTCAAACCCGCCAATCACTGCCACCTTCACAGGGGCCGCCCAAAGGCAGTCCCTGAGACGGTGACAGAACGCAGGGTGTGACCTGATCTCTCTAGCCACGGAAAGGCGCCAGGTTTTCTCTTAGTTGGTTGGTTGGAGTTGAAGTAAGAGTGCTATCAGAAAAGATAGCTAAGACTCTCATCTCAACTCCGAGGTCAAGTCATGGAGGCGCTTGACAGCTCAGTAAGCCAGCTCACTGAGTATCCTGTCAAGTCGCCTTTTGAATGTGTCAACAGTCAGGCTGCTGACAACATTTTCTGGCAGTCTGTTCCAGACATTACAGATCTTTACCAGCATGAAGTTCTCCAGCTGAGCAGTGGTGAACCGAGGCGGAACCACCTTCCACCCGTGGTTGCGGGTGGGGTTCACACACAGCGAAAAGTAGTCTTCGGGATCAACTCGACTTATCCCTCGAAGGATCTTAAAAGTCTCAATGAGTTGACCCCTCAAACGTCGCTGCTCAAGCGTTAAGAGGCCCAGGTCTTCTAACCGACGTGCGTATCCCTTGGATCGGATTTCAGGTACAAGTTTAGTCGCCCTCGCTTGCACCCGTTCCAACCGCTGGACATCTGCTCGCAACGTCGGTGACCAGAACTGGACCGCAAACTCCAAAAGAGGTCTTACAAGAGAGTTGTACAGGGTGAGGACTGTCTCTCTGTTTCTGTATCTGAATTGCCTCTTGATATACCCTAGGATCTTGTTTGCTCTCTTCTCAGCTTCCAGGCACTGTCGAGAGAACTTGAGATCCCTGGTGATCATAACTCCAAGATCCTTCTGTACATCAGTGGGTCCTATTTGGGCTCCAAGTAGCGTGTAGAAAGCTTCAGCGTTCCTACGACCAGCATGAAGTACTCTACACATGTCCACATTGAAGGGCATCTGCCACTTTTCCGATCATTCTCCGATCTTGAAAAGATCAAGTTGGAGTTGTCCGATGGCCTCTGGACTTGCAGCGTTGATGCCAATCTTTGTGTCATCAGCAAACTTGGATACCCTACTGACGAGTCCTACGTCAAGGTCATTTATGTAAATAATAAAGAGCAGAGGACCAAGGACTGAGCCCTGGGGAACCCCGCTGGTTACGGAGCTCCACACAGAGGCCACGCCATTGACCACCACTCTTTGTCGTCTGTTATTTAGCCATGACCTGATCCATTGTAGAACTCGACCACCCACACCAATAGCTGCTATTTTCGCCATTAACCTCTTGTGAGGTACCTTGTCAAATGCCTTCTTGAAATCAAGGTAGACGATGTCAACAGCTTTGGATTTGTCATGCTCCTGAAGAACGTAGTAGAAGAACTCTAGTAAGTTTGTCAGGCATGACTTCCCGCGAAGAAAGCCATGCTGACTCTTTCCTATGAGCTGGTGTTCTTCCAGGTGATCCACAATCCTATCCTTGATGATGGATTCTAGCAGCTTTCCAGGAACCGATGTTAAACTAATCGGTCTGTAGTTACTACTGCTAGTGGTCTCACCTGTCTTGAAGATTGGGGTCACATCCGCGATCCTCATGTCGTCGGCGACCTCGCCCGACTCCAAAGAGACATTGAAGATCTGTTGCAGATGTGCCGCCAAACCATCCTTCACGTTCTTCATCACTGTCGGTAAGAATCCATCAGGACCAGCTGCCTTGTTAGGGTCCAGCTTGCCAAGTTTGTCCACTACCTCCTCAACAGTACAAACAATCTCAGTCAGTGGCATTCGTCCCTCGTAGTAGACTACGGGGTCAGGGGTGCCAAGCGCATCCTCCCTGGTGAAGACACTGACGAAATAACTGTTGAGTTCGGCGACGATGTCAGAGCTGTGATAGGGTGGAGTGTGGCCCAATCACAACTCGCGCATGTGTGTGTACTACATGAAAACATAGACAGATGTGTGTTTTTAGGCAGAGCAAACTACATTTCTACGCTGCCACACGTCACCAGAGTACGATTAATATAATAATTTACGTGATTTACGCCGATACGTAAATATTTTAATTTATGTATTTTTCACTTTTATTATTTAGTTATAAACACATTTAAAGAACATTTTAATTAAAAAAACGGCGTCAGCCCTTCGTTAAGTGGTTAAGGGGATATTCATTTTTACAGTAATAAAATATAGATATTGGATTACTTAATATTCAAATAAAAATTATATTTCAACAAAGCTACCTTATTAAACACACAGTATACCAAACTTCAGTACACATAAGGAAGTAACAATTACCATTTTATACTTATTTGCTATGCCATGTAAATTTTAAAAAAACATGTTAAGTTACGTACAAAGTCCCTTGTTTTTAATTTCCTTTATTAATGTCAGCAATATAACCTTCGGTTCAAAAGCAAACGTTAAACCCCGCTTACTGATTTGTGATTAATAGCTAATTAGATATTCTTATAATTAATTAATCTTAAATTATACAATAAATTAAGCGTATGTTGAATCAACATATATGTATGTATGTTCAATATTTATTATATTTACATTTATATTCTCCATGTCAATAGCACAACTCCTTCATTTTTACAATATTCCTTTATATGTAACAAGTATTATTAATAAATATACAATCCAATTCGATCGAGTGAAATTGTCAGAGATTCAGGTACTATTTGCAGGTAATAGCAGTTTAATAATCATAGATGTTGTGTTGCAAATTCTAAATATTTCACAAACATATATCGAAATTCTTTTATAATGAGTACAAGCGAATATTAAGCTTGAAAGCTTGTTCAATTCTCAAATTATTAAAAAAAAAATTAGACATTTAGCGCGTTATGAACTGATAATTTGAAGATGCGTTGTGTAAACAAAGAAATTGTTCTCTGTCCCTAATACTAATATTTCTTTGTTTCTTCTCTTAGTATTTTAAACCTTTTCTAAGAAATATTTCAGTTTTTAATTTTTATATAATATTTCATTTATATCTTTAATATTTATATATTTACATATTTTTCTAATAAATTGTCTACATTTAACTATTATTTTTGTTTTGTATACTAAGTAAAAATGAATGTTCCTTACCTCCTTAACGTTGGGCGAACAACATTTTTATAAATTAAAATATAATTATTGACTAAAGTCTTTAAATTGCCATTAAATGACTGGCAGTTTTCCGCCTGGCAGTTTTCCGCCTGGCAGTTTTCCGCCTAGCAGTTTTCCGTGTACCGATATACTACTAATGTATTTGAATAAATGCTCAAAATATGAGTATTTTACAATTTAACACTTTAGCTTTTGTCTAATTATGTGAAAAAAAATGTCATGATAAGACCGCTTCCAAATCGGTATAAAATTAATGTTATTATTATTTTCTTCGACGACTGGTGCGCCAGCGGCTAGGTTACTAGAATTAATCGATTGTTATCTTTCGATATTATATAGCTATTTTTAACTATAAGAATATAGAGTTTTGCGACTTTTAATTATAATACGTTTTTTTAGTTATTTTTATATCTTGGGGGGGGGGGGGCGAAAATCATGAACCAGGGATCTAGAAATTATACACAAGGGCAAACAAAGAAATGAATATTACCAAATTCAACTTCACTGTTTATTAGGTTTTTCTAAGTTGAAAATTGTGTAATATTAAAGGAATTTAGAAATGTATTTTGTAATATATTTAGTATATAATTTTAATATTTTTTCATTTTGTTAATTACTCAAAAAAATTCTGTAAATATTAAACAAAAATTTTAACTATAATGAAAATTTGAAATATTTTATGGGAATTCTGATTATATAGTTGAAAATTTAAGACAGAAGTATGCAGAAAAGTATCGGAATATATTATTTTCTCATGAGTATAATCTTTTGGAGCAAGTAAAGACAGAGGACCACAGTCCGTTAACTTTACTAGGTTAAATTCTTCTCCGTTATGTTTACTAACTTCAATTTTGGTCCGTTTTCTTTACTTGGTTAAATTATTAAATATTTGACCAATAATTTAAATAAGACTATAATTTTGGAATCATAGATACCACATTTTTCTCATCTTTTAACTACTCGTTCTTCATAATTTCAAAATGAATCACGTTATTTATCAATTCTTTCAATTAAAAATATTTAAAAAAAAGTATAATTATTAATATTATCATATATACAGTTGTATATTTATAAAATACTGAAGCAAATATTTTTTAAAACTAAAAAAAGTTTTGTGATCCATTAACTTTACTAGCTTAATTTCTGGTCCGATATCATTACCAGCTTCATTTCTAGTCCGGTAACTTTACTTGGTCCATTTCTGGTGCGTTATCTTTACTTTCTCCAATCTTTTGAACGTTTAATTAAAGAGAAGGGCCTTCAAATCACTATTTCCTATCTTCCATTGTCAATATTTATACATGATATATTGTTCTACCGAAGTATCTTCAAATAGTTTCACGTGAATCACCATCAGAGTCCAACTGTCAGAAGTTAGTGCACCGAATTAACATTCCCTCTTTAATGGCTGGAATCGTTCGGAATGTTCCCATTCTCAAAATTCAAACGATTTGCTATGAAGAATGAACTAAATTCCAAATCATGGAATCATGCGAAACTTTGTTTGAAGGTTAACAGAAAATTACAATTCGTGAAATGTTGATTAAGAGGCATTTAGTGAATATTAATATATATATTAATAAGTTCACTATTTATTATGTTATTGATGAAATTTATCGATATTAATGAATACCAGATATAGTTTTCTTAATTAAAAATAAGTCTATTTTTGGAATTGTGAAATTAGTAAACTGAAACACTCATTACAGATGAAGTTTTGAGTGTATATTTCAAGTCACGGACAATGATATTCAATAATTTAGAATGTACATATATTAGCTGAATGTTTGATTTAATTAATAATTAGGCCTCAAATAAACAATATTCTAGCAAGGGGCCAAAGATCAGCGCTAAGAAAATATTAAACGTGACCTCTGAATTGAAAAGGTTATCATTTATCTTGTATAATTACATGAAGGGGAAAGGTATGAATGAATAACGTTTAAAATCACTAATTGCATAATAATCAACCACCAAAGACAGTATAATCATTCATAACTCTAATCTTAGGTTTTTAAACCAAATATTTTCATCTACAGAAAAGAAGTGTAATTGGTCCACCAATGACTAAAAGATCCATATACAGTACGTACTCTACGACGGCATTTCCCATTTTCTTTCTGATTTCTCTCTCATCCAGTTTTTAAAGAGTAAAATATATAATATAATGAATAGGTCGATAGAGTTTCCATCTGGCGTTCAGAATGTAACCCTGGTACTTTTTACACAAAGTTTGATAATAATAAGATGAGTTGAACGTGACTTCAGTGAAAAATATAGTCTGGCAGTGCAGTTCTATTTGATGTCGTGTAAATAAAGTAAAGCCTGCAATATTCTTGTAGAATATAAATTACTTGAATAAGATAGCAGCCTTATCAATGGATTTGATAACGAACACAAATTTAATTATTACAATTATACTATTGCTGTACTTATCTGTTTGTACATTCATTTTCAACTTGATGGAGAATATGCCTGAATTTAAATTAAACAGTGATTAATAAATTACATTGTATCACTAATTTACAATCGTATCAATTCTTCAATCCACTAATTGTTAATAAATTAAATTCAAAATTACTTTAGAGTTGCCATTTCCATGATCAGCTCCTCCAAAATCATATTTTGCTTCTTTCCCTCCAAACTCTTTTTTTCTTTTTTTCTTCCCAATTCCTTTCTTCTTCTTTTCCTCCCGACTCCTTTTTCTTCTTTTCCTTTCAACTCCTTTTCTTCCCAATTCCTTTTTCTTCTTTTCCTTTCAACTCCTTTTACTTCTTTCCCTCCCAACTCCTTTTACTTCTTTCCCTCCCAACTCCTTTTTTTTCTTTTCCACTCAAATTCAATTACATTTCCACTCACTTGGTAATTATTGACTGGAAGAACTTGAAGAATTTCCAAAAATATTTCTTGCGAAATCTAATAAAGTGCTTAATGACTTGAATAAGCAAAATATATTATTTCGTAATTAAATAATTTATCTTTATTTATTAGAGTTTGCGCGATAAATTTATAGTCTGATTGTATCTAGGGTTATGGTACCTCTTGAGCCTTCCAATTAGTTCCATTGGAGTACATGGAAAATTAAGCTTATATATTCCTAATAATATTTCTTTAGTGTGCAAAGAAATAGAACAACGTTAACTGAGTTATATAATAATATAGATTTTCTTTCTAACTATTTCACTATTTAAATTTGTTATACTACCAATGAATGTTAAATACACATTTTAAATGTCAAAAATTATGAGACATTGTGTAGTGTGTGTACTGGCTACATAATTAGATACTATTTTATACTGAAATTGATTTATACAATTTTGTTGAGTTACCAAAGATTTCAAAGGGCAATAATTTGGACCCAAATTGTATTGATTTTAATTTTCAGAATTTTGAAATGCAGTCAATTCCAGTTGGAATAGACTGACGTGGATAGAATGCAAATATCCATTTGAATTGCAATTTGATAAAAAAACAATTCACTCTCGGGGGAAATGAGAAATAACCTTAATTCATGCGAGACTTTTTTAGATATAATTTTGTTTGTGGATGTGCCTAACCAAAACTTGAACAGTTGTTCCTTAAAATACTTATCACTGTACCTAATTTATTAAGAATAATTCTGTAGTAATTCAAAATTCAGAAAATATATTAAACTCTATTGTTATAACTGCAGAAAAAATATGGTAAACAAATATCTAACCTTCAAAAGATCTTCCCTCATTGCATTGGTTGTACCTGGTCATAGGACCTAACGATTAGTCTCTTTAAACCTCAAATGGTAGGTATATCCTTCACTTATTTCCCATTATATTGTATTTTGTGAATTGTTTATATTTGTTAACTTTATTTAGTTAAAATATGTTTACTGTCAATATTATATGAATTAATTTTGTATCATTTGATATTCAGTAAAGATTTCATTATAGGTACAGAATTAATTTCATTATTTTGCAATAATCTTGATATCATTAATTAAAGTGGTTCATCATTTCACATCATTAATTAACTAGGCCTGAATACAGAACTATTCAATTCAATTTATTATAATTGAAGATTTTCCAATTCTATTAATTGCATGCCCAACTATACTATAAAATAAATTAATAGAACTAATACAATGTTGGGATATAATTAAGAATCACTATTGATATTTGTTATTCAATAGTAATAATTAGGGTTGTAACACTATGCGTTTGAAATCATAGATCCTGAAAATATTATAGACGGATTCAATCGTTCAAACCAGAAATATATGGTATTTGAAACCATTTTATTTCGTTTCGTCTATGATATTGTTAATATCTAGTATTTTAAACGCATATTGTCACAACTCTAGTAATAATGTATTTTTGAAAGATGAGAAAATTTTAATGGGACACCTATATGATCCAAAAATAAGAAGTTATAATTTCAGTCAAAAGAGAAGAAGAACCTTTGCAAATTCTTGCTTTAAGAGTTAATAAAGAATATAACGAGACTTCATTTTCAAAAGTGAGTTCCATCGAATATGGATTTATATTTCATATCGGCATATCGTAGATTTTAATAATCAGAAGTAGTGTGTTCCATCACATTTTGATATCATTTACTTCATAGTGGAATTTCGGCGAAAAATGGTTGAAAATATAGTCATGGTCTATAATCGTAGTTTAAAATGATTGTAGGATGACATTGGTTTGTTTTGAATGATTTGAACAGTACGTATCTCTTGATTCAAGTCTGGAAAAACTATAATCCCTAATTAATATTCCAGCTGCATAGCGTTGTTTCTTTCAAATCATTGCTGGAGGAAAACTCTACAAATAATAATATTTCTTTTCGAAAAGAATCTGGTACACTCAATGTTCAACATAATTCAGTTAGATAATATGACGTGTATTTATATTACACTTCAACTCAATATAAACTCATAAGTTGAATCACAAAGCTACATTCAAGATCAAAATATGTCCTAACTAGATAAATATATTATCATGATCATGCAGATTTATAGATTATCTCTCCCTGATAATTATTATACAAAAACATGTTTTTTCATGGATATTATAATCAAAACACTTTTTGAATAGTTAAATCATAGTTGATTAATTCATAAGGCATCCTGAAATATAGTTTCAATCAAATGAGTATTTTATTCTCGTGATGGTATTCAGTAAATTCATGTTCATTTTCTCATCTAATTTCTTACATTACTACAGCGAAACGAATATTTTATAGTGCCATATTAATGTCTCTATTATACAGTCCTCTCATGAAGTTCTGAACACATGAGCTATATAATATTCCCATGTAATTTTCATAGATGTTAAGATTAACGTGATTACTTTCATCTGAATTTTTATAAAATATTTATCGATGACAGTCTTCTTGACTGCCACATTTTGAATAGCGCGTGTCCTAAAAAGACTAAAAAATCTTGAGCAGCATTGTCTCAGTATTGCAGCACTATTAGGATACCAATGTTGTGGGAAATGCTGTAACAATATTGGGACTATGTTTCAACAATATAAAGACCATATATTGAAACACTGGTACAGCATTGACTCGAAATCGTTACATTATTGCTCAGATATTGAGTAAACATTATTCAAATATCGTTACAATGTTGACAATATAGGACAAAGTTACCCCTCGAAACATTGTTATTGCTTCTTGGTATGAAGGCGTAATAGTCAATGAATCAGTTTTCTCTTTTCATACTTGAAAATGGTTAAATAAACTATTAACTGTATGTTTACAATCTGATATCAATAGACAATAAACCTTTAGTAAGTCTTACCCAAGTTCATTCCAAAATTATTCCAGTACATGGAGTTGTATTACAATCACGTGTTATATATTTTCCTTCAATTTTAACTTAAGCAATTAGTATTGATTCTGTCAACATTATTAGTTCTAATAATTAGCGAAAGCATTGAATCGGTTTTCAAAACTCATCTCAATTAAAACGTACGCCAATTACGATGTGGTTTTTAAAACATTTCGATAATTGTTTCCAAATCAAATTGGAATGTGTGCAATTCATTCAAGACTGTCAAAGGTAATTGCCAATCTAGCCTCTAGTAGTATTTACATCTAATTAAATTTCGTGAAAAAAACTGTTTGTAGACATTTTGGGATGTGAATAGTTAATTGCAGTTCTCTTGTGTTTAATAAGATGAGAAATTATCTTTAGTGTTTTCAATAGGCTGCAATTATTTAATTCAGTTGAATATTTCGTTTGAACGAGATAATTCAATTTTAATAGAAAGATTAAACTAATGAAAACCGTACACGATATGCTTTGATGGTGGAGATTATGTACTCTAACCACTAACCGGACAACTTGCCGCCGGACAACTCGCCGCTGGACAATTCGCCGCGAGGACAACTTGCTGCTAGGACAATTTGCCGCCAGAACAACTCGTCGTGTTATTTATGTTTTACCGCCGTATACAACATTTATGTATAAAAAATATTATAAATATAAACTGTGTGTTGTCAAATAATTATCCAATTTTCTTAGCCCTATTTGAAAATGTTTTCTTTTCAATTTCAAAAATTAAAGAAATGTTTTTTTAATAAAAATATAATCTAAACTATTATAAATATAGTGTATGTTGTAAATTAACAATAAAACTTTCTTCGTTTAAGTTTGAAAGCATTTTGCTAAAAGTAATTTGCTATTGGAAAGAAAACAAGCTCAGGTGTCTTCTAAATACTTATAATGACCTGTAAAAAAACTTCCGTTTAAAGCTAGTACATCAGTGCAAATAAAATATTCTTTAACTACGAGGTCTTCGATGTTTGTGTTAGGTAGGCTAATAGGTGACATTTACTATCACCTCTTCATTTTCATCATATACATATTTGTAAGTGCAGCCACCGGTGCTTGTGTCCCTTTTCATTTCATTCCTTGGTAAGTGATTAAATCCACGAAGTAGCTTTTCTCCATATATGAGCATTATCAAGGACTGGTGGTTGGCGCCTTTATTCAAGGATCCTCTTTGTTTCCTGACATCTTCCAGTCCCTTGTATTTAATTTACTTTTGCCGTCAACGACAAGGCCCTTCGTTTCGAAATAGACGTTAAACACTACTAAATTTAAATTAATAGCTCTAATATATTTGCAGCTTGAAATAAGACAAAAAAGAAAATAATAAATTGATATAATATATATTGATATAATGAAATTTGTCAATCACTCTTTCACGTCAGTCTTGAGCATATGAAAATAAATCCTTGTTGAAATTTTATAATAATTTTAAATGTATGTAAATGATGAATACGCCGGTAAAACATAAATCACGCAGCAAGTTGTCCTGGTGGCAACCTGTCCTAGCAGGAAGTAGTCCACAAGGCGAATTTTCCGCGGCGAGTTGTCCGGTGGCAAATTTTCCAGTGTCGAGTTGTCCTAGAACCGTTCTAGGAAAACTATGATTTCATATATTTAACGACTGAAATAACTAAATTTCACGTATTGTAATAAATAATATATGCAATAACTGAAGTACCATTTGAGTATAACTAAAATGAGTGCAAGTTTTAAAGTAATTGTGAAAGTCATAATAATAATTAACATCTTTTCAAAACACATAAAAGAAAAATAAAATACCAAAAGGAAATATAGTTATTAATCGAATAATATAGCCTTAGTACGTTTGATCGAATTCGTCTTTAATACAATTATTCGAATTCTAAGGACTCAATGGATAACAATTTGAGAGGATTATTGGGACTCTGTCTATTTGAAGCTGAGGATCAGTGTGATTAGACAGTCCTGATATTGAACATTATGAAACAATCTTTGGAGAGATGAGTTACATGCAGCTATAAATCATTCTTAGAAAAAAAATCCGAAAAAGAATTAGTCTTAGAATTGAAGAAATTTAGATTAGAGTGATATTTTTCTTAATCTGCAAAAGAGAGATTTTGAAATGCGACTTCACTGTTGTTCATTTTCGTTAATACATTTCAGATTGTAAGACTAAGTCTTCAATAGCTCGAGTTAGGAATGAATTATTAGGTTACATTTTTTTTGAATTATCAGGTTACAATTAAGCTCCTTGATTGATTTTCTATCAATAATTGTAATTGTTAAATTTAACATGGTTTTAGTACTACATAAAATATTTGTGAGTATCAATTACTTTTCAAACACTATATCAAAGTTTAGTTTATTCATCACTATAAATAGTGTGCAACCATGCATAAATCTTCCAGCTCTAGCTGCTGTTGTCATAAACACTTCAATTGCATCATGGATCACAAACCTAAGTAACTCTTTCTCTTTTTCTGACAAAGGAATAAACACATCCATCAACTTCGAGTTTCTCTTTTATGAAAACTCGATACAAGTTATATCGGGAGGGAAGCTTCCCTCGCAGACACTCGGACACGGAGAAGAATACCTGAGGGTATGAGGGATTTAGGAAAGCTTTGAGACCCTACTTCATATAGTGACAGTTTCAGACAGTCAAAACATGTTATCTCAGAACTCAGTTGTAAAAAATAAGAATGAAAAACAGATGATATTCTCATTAAACATTTGCTAAAACGAAAATAAGAATTAATACATTCAATTATCCAAGATGAGAGAGGAAAGAGAATCGATACATGTGCAACCGTAGATACTTTTTCACAAACGAAATGTATTTTAACGTCACTATCTTTAAATTTAATAAGATATATACTCTAGAAATCAAGGAAGTAAATGTCTGTTAATTTCATTAATAAATGAAAAGGTTTTTAATGAATATGTTCATAGCTGAATATCACTCCCCTCTATCGGACTCGATGGAAATTCCTTGTCATTTTTTAATGATTTCTCAGATAGAATAACTTGTCATATTAAATTCATGACCAGAGAGAAAGTTATGGAAGGCCACTGAAGATTGATTAAAGATCACCCTTAATCTTCTCTGGTGTCACCGTAACTTTTCTCTTAATAATCTTTCTAAATATTTTGCTTGTACATTGTACATGGTTATTACATTTGCAGAATGCGGGAAGGTCATATTTTAGCCCTCATTGATTTATTTATAAATATATTTATTTAATTATTTATCATCATGTTATTCGCTTAACTCAAAAAGTGTTCAACCAAATTGCTTGAAATTTGATGAAACGATTGGTCCATGTTCAGTGACCTGCTGGTAAAATTTTGGGAGCGACTCGGTCAAAGGTCAAGGTCATGGTCATTTATAACTGAAAAAATATTGGACCATATGACATGAAACTTGGTGGGACGATTGGTCAATATACAATAACCATTTTGTCAAATTTGGGAAGCAATTAAGTCAAAGATCAAGGTCAAGACCATTTACAACTCAAAAAGTATTCAACCAAATTGTCTGAAATTTGATGGTACAATTGGACAATGTACAGGAACCATCTGGCAGAATTTTGGGAGCGATCCGGTCAAAGGTCAAGGTCAAGGTCATTTACAACTCAATAACTCAAAAAGTATTGAACCATATTGCATGAAACTTAGTGGGACGATTGGTTATTATCCAGTTAGCAGTTTATTAAACTTTGGGAGAGAACGGGACAAAGTGGCGGCGAAGGTGTATGCGTTCTACCAAGTGCACATAATCTAGTTTCAATATGTCATTATTGTGCATAGTTTCACTAAAATGTCATAACAAAATTTTGTTATTTATTGTTAGTTTATTACTCATTGTGAAACAATTTAAATGTACGGAACGATGCAAATGTTTAACTCACAGTACTGCGATAGTTGCTAGTAGCATCGCAATTATAAAGAATGGTTCTGTGCCTATGTCAATGCCCACTTTCCAGGTACTGTGAGTGTTAGATTTCTGCCATGTGCACCCGATTAAAAAAATATTAAATAATTTGTTTTCAGAGTTACTGATATCAATTCCTTAGGCTTTGGGTATATAATAAACTTTGCCAAAACGAATGAAGTATCGTCAGTTCTTCAATCTAACACAAAGAGAATGATTCGAATCCCATCATTTGGAACAATAACAACTGTCTAATAGAGATTAGAATGTCCCCATCAAACCAGTCGCTTCGTGCCTTATATTGCGATGGAATGTCACTTTAGATAACTCTAGTGCCACCATTCGAACTGGGATATGGCTTTCGAACATCATTTTGACTTGTGTCAAATGTATCCCACTTGAAAGCTCTCGGACAAATTTGAAATATGTTTAGTAAAATTTAAAGTTGATGATACGAAATATTAGATAACGGTGATTCTTTTTTTTTATGTTATACTTTTTTCAATTTTTCACTTTTTATAAAAATTAATATTTAAGATGATACACATAGGGTAAATTACGATTAATCAGTCAGTTCCACATCTTCGGTCATATAAGAAAAATGATACCTGCAGGTATCATGGATACCAATAAAAATAAAAATAAAATAACAATTATAATATCGTTTTTTCTTATATGACCGAAGATGTGAAACTGACCGATAATTTGTAATTTACCTTATAGCAGATAGAAAGTATAAAATATAAAATACAAAATATAAAATATATCTTCCCATCAAATTGGAACAATAACAATATTTGACATTCTATTATCACTGCTAATTCCAGTCTGATAATATTCCTGTTAGTAAGAATAATTTTATGTGTCGCTCTTAAGATTACAACAACAACAACTCAGTCTTATTTTCTATTATTCTCAGGTAACTAATGGAGTCACTAACTTATATTCTTGTTCTATTAGAAAATAATTCGATGATAAACAATAATAAATGAGTGTTATTGTGAGGACAATTTATTAGATAAAACCGTTCGGAGAATAAATGAAAATTATTATTGTCATTATTGGATATGTTTTGAAGCAAAATAGTGCTTCAATATATACATATCCAGCATGGAATGGAAAAAACATATCATGGTATGAAATTAAGCAAACTAGACAAATTGTATAATGTATAGAGTATATACATTATACAATTTGTACGTATGTATACGTACCACTATACAATCACCGAACACTACCCAATTGCCGAAATCACTGAACTTTCCTCGATCATAGATCGAAAACTATTTAATTATCATTCATTACCATAATCAGACATTCCCAAGCACCAAACACTTACTAATTACTGATCATTACATAAATCACTGGAAATTTCCCAATCACCAAACACTTACTAATTACTGATCATTACATAAATCACTGGAAATTTCCCAATCACCAAATACTTACTAATTACTGATCATTACATAAATCACTGGAAATTTCCCAATCACCAAACACTTACTAATTACTGATCATTACATAAATCACTGGAAATTTCCCAATCACCAAACACTTACTAATTACTGATCATTACATAAATCACTGGAAATTTCCCAATCACCAAACACTTACTAATTACTGATCATTACATAAATCACTGGAAATTTCCCAATCACCAAACACTTACTAATTACTGATCATTACATAAATCACTGGAAATTTCCCAATCACCAAACACTTACTAATTACTGATCATTACATAAATCACTAGAAATTTCCCAATCACCAAACACTTACTAATTACTGATCATTACATAAATCACTGGACTTTTCCCTATCACCGAGCGCTTGAAAATGAAGTAATAAATATATATAAATTAGTAATATACAATAATATCACCAAACAGTTTTTTATAATCAGGGATATGCAATAATAGCTTGCCAGGAATACTGTCATTACAGTAAAGAATATTTCGAGCAACTCGAGCAGCCCAACTATTTCTATAAATACTTCTATATAAAGATGTTTTACTGTTTTAATGAAGCACTATGAACTCATTTAAACGTGTATGAACTGGTTTGAACGAGTCTGAATATTAATATAAAAAAACAATTGTATACATCAAATCTTATTTCCAGGTCGCAGACAATGTCTAGGAGAAACTCTAGCAAAAGCCGAGTTCTTCATCTTCACCTGTACAATTCCTCAGAATTTCACAATCAAACCCCATCCAGATCATCCACTTGATCTTGGTTTCGATCAATATAAAGTCTTTTTCAACTTTGAAAAACATTTCAGTGTTCTTTATAAAAGAAATTAGGAATTTCAACAGGTCACAATACATTTTTCTACAAATTAAATGAAGAAGTATCTTCTGCTCAGAAAACTTCTTTTGCCACTATATTTTCCAATAAACGTTCATAGAAAGACACAAAATACTCGATTCCATATTTTTTTCATCTTAACCTCTAACACAGGGTGACCCAAAAAAGTTGTTAAAAGTAAACGCTTATAACTCTGAGAATATTGAACGTAGAACGATCAAATAAAACCCACATGAAAGAAAACAACTTCCAGTTTTATTTGGCATCCATGTTACCGCAGTTCTCTATATTTTTCATAGTTTAAACTCATTGTTTTAAATAACAAGTTCCACCCTACAATGCAGTTAACTTCTGAGCAACGAGTTTTCGTTGTTGAAAAATTTTACCTGACAGATTCGCCGACCAAAATAAAAAGAGCTTATTCCCACCACTACAGACAAAAAGTTAGTCTCAATACAATTGATAAGTTGATAATTAAGTAAAAAGATAGAGGAACGATTCTGAACCAAAACAAAAGTCATTCTGGACGGAAAAGAACTGCAAGATCAGAAGAAAACATTCCCATGATCGTCGAAAGAACTACAGAATCTAGTCAAAGTTGGAGGAAGCTAGCAGCTGAAACAGGTTTAAAAAGAGAATCTGTAAGGCGTATTGTAAAGCATGATTTGAAAATTAAAAGCTTACAAACTACACATGTCGCAGCTGCTAACCATTAACGACCGAAAAAGAAGGTTGGAGTTTTGCCTAGCAATTAAGAATATGGTCCAACGAAATGAGTTAGATATCAAATCAATTATTTTCAGCGATGAGAGTCATAGTCATCTCAACAAATTTATGAACAAATAGAACTTTCGAATGTGGGGCCGCAACAAACCGATGGTTGTATTCGAAAAGCCTCTAAAGTCTACACTTACCAAAGGTTACTGTTTGGTGCGGCATGAGCTGTAACCGACTGAATGGTCCATTCTTCTTTGATGATGCTCAGACCGGTAATGTTTGCACCCTCACCACAGAAACTTACATTGAGATGCTAGAAACTGTCATGAATGTTGGTATCACTCCAGGTATATGGTTCCAGCAAGACGGGCGTCACTGCTCACACTTCGGTAATTGCTAGAGATTGGTTAAAATCGCGCTTTGGAGAAACAAGGTTATTTCGCATCGCACAGACTTCCCATGGGTGGCCAGATCCCCTGACTTTTCGCCTTTGGATTTCTTCTTGTGGAGTTACGTGAAAGAAAAGGTGTTCAGTACAAGACCAAGCAGCATTAACAATCTGAAGATAGCAGTTCGTGAAGCTCTCGCTCTAATTGACCACGATACCTTGGCTGCAGTAACCACAAATTTTGAAAAACGTGTTGAGCTGTGCATTCAACAGCGAAGAGGTCATTTTGAACATTTACTGCAATATAAATAAAACTTGAAGTTGTATTCTTTCATTTGGTTTATATTTCATCGTTCTACGTATAATATTCTTTGAGTTATAAGCGTTAACTTTTACCAACATTTTTTTTGGGTCACCCTGTACAGTTCAGAATAATTTAGATATTGATGGTCTATTCATAATATAAACTTTCCTATGTTATCAATATGACTAGAAATACTTGACTAGAAAAAATAAAACTATTATTGTCAGTAAGTGTTAATAATGATCTCAATTTTAGTATGTGGGAAATAGTATTTATTTTTTACTGTTTTAATAAGCACTATGAATTTTCATGAGTATGAACTCATTTAAACGTGTATGAACCGGTTTGAACGAGTCTGAATATCAATAAAAATAACACCAAAGTTACACAATTTTGAAATAAGATTATCCTTTTTTTTTTTCAACCCTAAAGTCTACCTGTTTTTCTCCTCCTTTCCTCGTTCCCGCAATGAATTCATTTCAGAGTCATAAACATCGCCACTTCGCTTATCTTTCTCGTAAAGTTTCTAGGCAAGGAGCTATTCAACCTCCAAATCTTAATTGAATAACAATGGAATTTTCTCAAATCCAAGATAATTTCGGAATGAATAATTTAGCGAAAAGTGATGTTTATGTGTGATTTTCACCATTGCTTTCCGAATGATATTGGAAATTAGAAAAACGTATCTCCATCAAGAAAGAATATATCAGATTTTCAGGTATAGGGTATGCCTAGGCCTACTGATCACTTTCGAATACATTCCCCTATTTTAACAGGATATGACATTTAAAAAACTACAGTCGATGATAATGCTATTATATTTCATTCCACTGTAGCACTATTCTAAATGTCCGTAATTTATTTCTGGGATACTATCAAATATTAAAAGTATTGACAAGGGTTGTGACAGTATGCTTTTAAATTCATAGATCTGCAAAATATTACAGACAGAGTGAATTAAACTCTACTCTATTGAAACGTTCCAAAAAAGCTGTATACAATACTATGTACCATTTCAATACGTGTGGTCTACGATGTTCTTAATATATGTGATTTAACGCATTGTGTCAAAACTCTAGTAACGACAATCGAAATGCCAGGTATTTTATTCACGTCAACGCTAGATTAAATGCTTCAGAAATGGTAGAATTATTAAATGATACCATGAAATTTTCCTTCCTCTGCAGGAACATATTTACAGATCATTTTTATGTCTGTAATTCGTAAGGAATGCGTTTAAATATATAATATATATTAAACGTTGAAGTGTGATAATTAGCTTCGATTAATTATCATTCGTATATAAGAAATATCATTCTTCTTATTTTGGTTTAATTTTTATCATACTTTTGCAAGGTAAACTATTATATGTTTAATATCTACAAAATTATCAATGAAGATTTAATATAAGATCTTGATAAAACAATGGAAACAACTAGATTTTTAACTTTCATTCTAAGGTTTTACTTTATTCACAGTTGAATAAACAGTTAAATAGTGATCTAACCAATCTATACCCTGGGACAAAATCAATTCCAATATTGGCTTCAGCCAGACCTCCTTTTCAGATAATCTATTCTGGAATAACCACCAGACGGGAATGAATATTCCAGTCTTCTAAGAAGATCAGACACATGGATCCCAAACAGTGGAGTTTGGGTTAAGCTGCAATAATGAATGTACAGACGAATGGGGTCATTACACTCAGTGATTTGCTCTAATTGGAGAAACCTAATGGCGCTCCTTACTTTCAATTGGGAGAATTAGTGTGTGTGCTAATGTTATTTTCTCATTAAACCATTATTGACTTCAATTTATTTGAACGAGAAAAAAAAAAGTTTCAATGTACTTGTGATGTATAGGCAAATCAGGTATATTAACCAAAAACCATATTTGTTTGAAAAAATCACAATTTTTCTTTACTAAAGTATAAGCTTGCAAACTTGTTTAACAAGTCATTTGAGAGAAATATCTCTTAAATTATCGCAATAAAATACATCATTCGAAAGAGGACTGATACGTTCCCTAGGTCATAAAGAGTTCAATGTATTCATATTAATCGATATATATTAATTCACTAAGAGTAATATAGATGTGACTGGTATGCACATGAATATACAAAACATTAAGAAAAAACGTTAAGCGCACACAGAGAAAGAGACTTTTGGCCATAGCCAAAAATCCATCAAAGAAAATTAAGAAAAATAATGAAATGTCATGATAATAACATTACTATCCACTATACCTGCAGATATCGTGGATACAAATTTAGACTTAAAATAATGAATGCTTCCTTCAAATGATTGAAAATTGAAAACGTACGATAAATCGGATTATTTCATATTAAGATATTACATGAATTGACCAAGACATCATCACAGTGACTCATTTCTCAGATAGTACATCATCTGCAGTGACTCTTTTTCTCTAACAGTACATCATCTACAGTGACTCTTTTCTCAAAAAGTACATCATCACAGTCACCCTTTTATCTGATAGTATATCATCACATTCACTCTTTTATCTGATAGTACATCATCACAGTGACTCTTATCTCTTATAGTACATCATCACATTGACTCTTTTCTCTAATAGTACATCATCAGAGTGACTCTTTTCTCTGATAGTACACCATCACAGTGACTCTTTTCTCTGATAGTACATCATCACAGTGACTCTTTTTTCTTATAGAACATTATCACACTGACTCTTTTCTCTGATAGTACATCATCACAGTGACTGTTTTCTCTGATAGTACATCATCACAGTGACTCTTTTCTCTGATAGTACATCATCACAGTGACTCTTTTCTCTTATAGAACATTATCACACTGACCCTTTTCTCTGATTGTACATCATCACAGTGACTGTTTTCTCTGATAGTACATCATCACAGTGACTGTTTTCTCTGATAGTACATCATCACAGTGACTCTTTTCTCTGATAGTACATCATTACAGTGACTCTTTTCTCTGATAGTACATCATCACAGTGACACTTTTCTCTGATAGTACATCATCACAGTGACTTTTCTCTCTGATAGTACATCATCACAGTAACTGTTTTCTATTATAGTTCAATCAAAGTGCACTGCAGATGTTCTAATCTCTTTAAGAATATAGTAATCTAATTTTTTCCATATGTGATATCTTTAATTAGGAAGATGAGGCTCAGAATACCTTACATTTTCTTTTATGGCACAAGCTTCTCAAATTGTTAATATCTTTTTCAGACTGTTTCAGGAAATTTCTCTTCATATTTCAATAATGAACCATAGGACAATCTATACAATGATTTGAAATGTCCAACATTTTCCTTTTTTTTTTACTTATATTTACTTTTTCCTTTAGATTATCTATCAATTCTGCATTCAAATCTATATATTGTATAATAATGACACGAATAACTAAACAATAGCAAATCAACACTGTACTTTGTCAACTTAAAAGATTACTACTAAGCACTTTATTAACATCTGTATATTTTAGATAATAGTTACTTGTCGATATTCTGCTTGCAATATTGCCCACCATTATCACGTTCAGGAAGTTGTTAAAAAGTTTTATGTGAAAAATCGTAAATTTATTCATTAGATTTAAGTTGGGAATTTGTAAGGATGAACTTATAAAGTTTATATCAATCCCGTTGTACTAGCCGAAAGGTTGTACTCGTTCATTGATTATTATCTGATGCTTATTTTTCTCTTGATTTTTCGGCATCAATGAAATTCGAAAGGAGATGTCAGGACCATTCAAAGGGGAATTTAATAAATCATCATTTTTTCAGATTCCAGACTAGGAATTCTTACTCGCAATCGAAGTGAGTGCCTTTCAAAAGACGAGTGAATAATGAATTGATGTTCATAGAATAATAATGTAATGCCTCTCAACGACACTCGAAAATCACTTCTCATGTCATCCATTATGATTATAAATAACATGGATATGCTTTCTTCAACAGACTTATTTATGAAGACAGCTGAATGATATGAATATTTAAAGCTTTAACCCTAATGAGTTTGACGTGTGTTTTCTAGGAACATTTTTTTAAATTACTTCATATCTTTCATGTCCTTCCATTAAATTTATTGGCCTTTCTTGACTTTGATCCTACATGAATACCAAATATAATTTCATATTTAGAGGTTAAAAAAAATTTACGTATCGACGTAAATTATGGAATTAATTGGACTTGGTGACGTGTGGCAACGTAGAATTACAGTTTCGTTAGCCAATATACGCAAGAATTTGTTCACGTTTTCGTCAAGTACAGATACATACGCAAGTTGTGTTTGGTTCACATTCTACCCAATCACAGCTCTGTTCTCTCAGCTGCCTATGTATTTACTTCTCCTCATATTATGCTCAATATTTATACTTTAAATTTGGTACAAATTAGTTTAATATATGTAAAAAAACAGTACATCATCATTGAAAAGAAACAGTAACGTAGGTTTATAAATAAGACTTGTGTTTTTTTTAACACATACTCAAACCTACCCGTTGATTCTGACAGTGAAACTCATTAGGGTTAATGATTGAAATGGAATGTTAATTGTTATGTATTGGGCATTATGACTGCCCATTCTCTTGCACCATTATAACAAGTTTTTATAATGATATTATTTAAAATGGATGTATTCTGTAAATTCATTTTATAAGTTCAATTTTACTCTGTTTATATATATAGTTTTAATAATTTATACCATAAACTGAATTTCCACCTCACGATTTGGTCAAATTCCAGTTTTCCTTATTCTCATTCCTGTGGCAATGGATATAAATCACGAGCAGTTCTAGCGGCCATCATTCAGAATGTTAACTTCATAACCTTTCGTATGTTTGATAAAAAGCAAGTGACTTCAGTCATGGCTTTTGAACAGAATTCACGAAGAGGATAGGAGAAATAAGTACGAAATTCATAAATGAATAAAATATTAATTTGTGTGCGATGATTGATTGTTCCTGTTGTAAATTTATTCGTTGTTCCGTCTTCATAATGAAGCACTGGCAATAAATCTTAACACCTTAACTCTAATAAGTTTAACTATCAGAATGTAAAAGAAAACTTATTTATAAACCTATGGTATTGTTATTTTTACAAGTTGTCAGTATATATACTAAACTAATGTGTACCAAATTTCAAGTAAAAATATTGAACATATAAGAATAAATAAATACATAGGTATAAAAGACATTGACAAGTAGGAGAGTAGAGCTGTAATTGGGTGGAGTGTGACCCAATCACAGCTAGCTCATGTGTGTGTACTCCATGAAAACGTGGGTTGAAGTGTGCATAAAGGCTAAACAAACTGTATTTCTACGTTACCACAGGTCACCACAGTGCAATTAGATCCCTAATTTACGTGATTTACTCTTATTTACGCTGGTACGTAAATCATTTTTAACTTTTAAATACAACAATATACTTGGTAATCATGCTTCATGTTTGAACAAAGTCGAGAAAGGCCGGTAATTACCTGTTTTTGCGATTTGTACAGATTTATTTTACTTTAGTTCCCCAGTAAACATTCCAAACAAAACCTACAAAAAGTTTCATTTATTTTGGTGTGACAAGTTGACAACTATAAGTCAGTGTGAATAATGGAAGGGGGTGAAAAATAGGGTGTTCCACACTAACCCCCCCCCCCTTCCTTCTAAAATGAGCATAGCCTCCCATTTTTGGTAGGTGGCTTCATCGATGCCTTGGGAGACCTAATTGAGATCAGGGACGAAAAGCTCCATTTATTGTTTATATTTTTATTTTTTGTGTTTTTTATAATTTTGAACTTTTTTTGTTTAGTCCATTATCTCGGAAACTTTTTTTACTCAAATCCCCCAACGAAAAGTCTATAGACTCAATGGAGGTTGGTCCTACATAAAAATTTATAGAAGCTAAAATGTTCAGCTCA
Source organism: Caprella mutica (assembly GCA_947561585.1). Taxonomy (NCBI): domain Eukaryota; kingdom Metazoa; phylum Arthropoda; class Malacostraca; order Amphipoda; family Caprellidae; genus Caprella; species Caprella mutica. The sequence continues at coordinate 157,426 of CANNZV010000331.1, read as the reverse complement.
AAATTACTGAGCTTTTTTTGAATTTCGATCTCATACTTTATTTATTCAAAAAAAAAGTTGGAAAATGTGAAATAATTGTAAGATGAATAAAAAAATTTGAGATTGAAGTTCAAAAAAAGCTCACTGGACGATCTTAAGAAGGTCGACATGAACATATTAGCTTATATAATTTTTTCTGTAGGACCAGCCCCAATTGAGATTGTGACTTTTCGGAGGGGGGGGGGGAAGGAGTCGAAAAACAAAATGAAAAATTTACAAAAGCAAATTCAAAGATTTGGAGTATTTTACACCTCATTTCAAAATCTCAGCTAAGTCGGACGAGTATTATTGGTAGCTAGCAAAACTGGTAAATGATCCCCTTAACCCAATTGAGTTCGACGTGTGTTTTCTTGGCACATCCTTTTTAAATTGCTTTATATCTTTCATGTCATTCCTTTAAATTTGTTTTTACATAAATACCAAATATATTTTTGTACTTAAAAGTTTAAAAAATATTCATGTATCTGCGTAAGTCACGTAAATTAGGAAATTAATTTTACTGTCGTGACGTGTGGCAACGTAGAAATACAGTTTGGTTAGCATATAATCACTAATCTGTTCTAGTTTTCATGGAGTAAAGACAAATTCGCGAGCTGTGATTAGGGTACACTCCACCCAAACACAGTTCTGCTCTCTTAGTTGCCAATGTCAGTACCGTATGTTTATAAATAAGAAATGTGTTCTTTCTAACACATAGTAAAACCGGTATCCGGCGAATTTTCCGAAAACGAATTTGCCGAAACCAAATTATCCGAAAAATAATTCGTCGAACCCTAATTCGCCGAACCGGATTCTCCGAATACGAATTTGCTGAAACCAAAATTTGTCCAAAACGGATTCGCCGAAATGAAGATTTGCCGAAAGACAAATTCGCTGAAAGTCAAATTTACCAAAGACTTATTTAAAACCAAATGTAAAAATATACAAAAGTTACAGGAAAGAAACGAAATCATAACCCTTAGTTACACTAAAAATCGATTCTTTAATTATTCTATCTCAAACTGTTATCTTTGTACAACTAAATGATCCTCCGTCTTTTTTCTCATTTTAAAGCCGTTCAAGCTTTATTCAGTCAGTATCAGTCAGTCAGTTTTGGGTGAATGTTATATTTCATTCATTTGAGCGTTTGACTTGTTTATAGATTGTGTGTTACTATAACGTGTTTATTCATTTTTTTGTGAATAATCCATTTATAGTTCATTGTTTTAATGCAATAATGATATATAATAATAAATAATAAACTACATGTAAACAACTTTGTGTGATTACTTAACCCAAAATTCTTTGTGTAAATACGCCATATAAAGCACGCACGGGATTCTTATTTTGGATTCAGTTATTAATAGTATCCCATACAAAAGGTTTTTTATGGCTGACATATTAATATTTAATCCATTTATTGCGTTTAGAATATAAAATTGTTAGTAGTGAATAACATAATTATTAGTTATGTTTATATCTTCCCAATATACCTTTGGCTTCAATTATAGTGTCAGTTACACGAATAAATTTGTTTCAGTTAAAAAAACATTGATTCCTATCAACCTTTTATTTGTAATGCCAATTAGCGGAACACAAATTTGCATAGCAATATCAATGTCAAATTCATATAAGATATGTTTTTTTTGCATAAGATATAATGATGAGAACTACAAAGTTCCACAGAATGTTCTTTTAAATACATTAAATTTGATTTTCAACAAATTCGTCAATCGGAAAATTTGTCCTTCGCAGATCCGTATTTCGGAAAATTGGTTTTCGGCAAATTTGGGATTCGGCAAACACGTTTTCGGAAAATCGGTTTCGGAGAATTAGTTTTCGGAAAATTTGGTTTCGGCCAATTCTTTCTCGGAAAATCAGCCTAGACCCAGTCAAACCTTCCCGTTCATTCTGACACTCAAACTCATTATGGTTAAAGGAATGACTTGAAAGATATAAAGTAATTTTAAAAAGAGGTGATTTAGTGAATAAGAGTGTCATAATTCAGTATGATCTTTATGATAGTGTTATCTGATTCGAGTGACACAGTTGATGAAGAGTCGTTCCATAGAGTCACTTTTTTGTGACTGCTGCTTCTAGTACCTTGTAATAAATATCTTATGTACGTCAGAGACCTGGCCATTGGTTCCAAAGTAGACGTTGAATTATAAGGTAAAATTTTTTGATAAATAGTAAAGAGAAAAACGTACTACAGAACATATTATTGTCAGTACAGTACCAGAAAATGTCATAATTTACAAATAATAAATTATGTTGATGAATATGATTTATTCCTCAACAACAATTCTTATTCAATTGAAAATCACGTTCCATAATTTTATTCATAAAGTATACTACATTATAAGCTAAAAAATTATATAAAAATGTTAATCATCTAATCCAAAGATAACAATCAGTTGATAGTGTCAGCTCATTTCAACAGTCTGACTTTCATTCGATTAATTCCCAAATGAGAATCCCTTGAATCATTCAAATTGAATTAAATTATTGGGATTGACTGAAATGAAATTAACTTCCGATAGTTTCATAAGTAATGGTGATTAAATAATTTCAATGTATTGTTGATATAATAAATATTGAAAAAATTCTGACTAGTGAAATAACGTTCTATAAATATATATATTACTTAATTTTCGAGTAGTGGGTTGTGAAAAAATGGGAAAAGTAAATAAAAGTAGAATAAGAACAATATTAAAAGAAAAACAAAATATTTTTTAATAATGTAGAGAAAATCGTTTAACTAGCTATCGCTAAACAAATTTATTAGACTTTTCACGTTCACTTAAGAGTAAAAATACATTGAAATGAAACTCTCACTTATAATCAATTTACTTCAATAAAAGGCTCGTAACTGTTTCTTTACCTGCTTCTTAACGTCTCTTGATTAAAGAAAAACTTGAACATGATTGATAGGTGATTGAGACAAAGGATCCGATATCAAATGTTAATTAGAATTTAGAAGATTGGAATCATTAATCTTCATCTATAAATTTTCTAATAAATAACAAATTTCCATTCCTATTAAGTTGTAAATTTATCATCATTAGGGGTACACTCAAGTACAAAGGACTACGATTTGAAGGCACTTCATCAAATGAATAGATTTTAATAAAACATATATGACATTATTATTGGATGAAGTACTTTCACATATGATCGCACAAACTCCATTGAAAATATGGAAAGTGTTACAAAGAAAAACAAAAGATAAAGAATAATATAATTTTCTTTTAACAGCGCATTTAAAGTAATTTCTTTATTCCTTACTTCATACCGGTGTGCCAAATAAGTTTATGTTTTTAATACATAAACTACGCATGAGATATTTGAGATATTATCTCTATCGAATACGTTTCTATCGATAATGTGTTCCAGGAATATATGTTTTTCCTGATATTGACTTCTAAGTAAAAACTTCTCTGATTGGTTGGCAAGAAGAAGGGGGCGGATCACTAAAGAGTTAGTGCTCCGCTCCCTGCAGGCTCCTGCTCCTTGTACATATAAAGTTTTAGTTGAATTGAATTGCTTTTCAAATAATACACACTCTGAAACTCTCAATTAAGCATGATGGCCTTGATGTATGTAGTTTGTTTAATCCGGTGGTTTGATGTACTGCTCATTTCATGATTATTTAATTACCTGGTTGGGGGGTGTTGGAACGCCCCCGATACTCTTATTGGTCAACCTCCATAGCCAATCAGTGAGCTAATAACCTTAGCCCCAATGTCGTCGAAATTACATCCACAAGAACCAAATAATTTAAAACTACATATAATATTATTGGTAATAAACTTATAATTTGTAACCTTAGAGGTGTCACTTCCAAACAGGGTCAGACGTGGTATCACCTCGCATACCCTTTTCATGGGGTATCTATCACTACGCACCTTTTATAATTTTAAAACCACTTGTTATAGCCTTAATCTGATTACACCATCATTTCAAGCATTTTCTTTTCTCCCAAAAACATCATGACGGACCATTATCATATGAGTATTTCTAGAGGTAAGTCGCGATGTATGTGGTTCTCTCAAAACGATCTGAAAAAGTTAACGCTGGTGATATTTTAATCCCGCAAACCACAGACCAATGAATACCAAGATGTTCCAATGCAACGTAGATTTCAAACCTTCCTAATTTGAATCAAAAATGTGCGGGAACCAATCAGAGAATTATGGGTACGTGACGTCATCGTTTTCTATACAGCAGGTTGTTCAGGGGATACTAATTTATTCGATTTAGTTTTCTATATTATTTAAGGGTGAACTAATTCAAACTTAAATGGTCGAATTGAAACGCATTTTCAATTAATATAGAATACAATTATGGGTGCGTGACGTCATCGATTAAAATGGAAAATATAATAATTTTATGTACAGCAAGTTTTTCAAGGTTATTATTATTTTATGATCTAATTTAAAACGTATTTTCACTGAATGTAGACTAAAATAAAAATGAATTATGGGTGCGTGACGTCATTTAGCCAAAAAGTCTACAGCAAGTTGTTCAGGAGAAACTGATACTATTTTTCTAGGCAATAATATTCAAGTGCAAAATAATTCCAACTCAAAGGTTCAATAGAAAACTCATTTTTAAGAGTTTAAAAAATTAAATTATTAAATATTTTGCTCTCTAACGGTAGTTGCAATTTAAAGTCAGCAAACGTAAATTTCAACATTTTAAAAAAAGGTTAAATTATGAAACAGTTTATTTAAAGTTTAAATATATATACTACACCGAAATACCTAAATTTCAACAGTATAAATGTTATAATTATGAGAGAATAAAAATTAATACAGCCTTACACAAATATACTTACATAAGTAGAGTACATTAAGGAAGTGAAAGATAAGTACTGCCTAAAATATAATTATATTCAGTTTAAAGGTAATCAATTTCAGGTCCAAATTTTACTACGAAGAATATAATACTAGAGCTGGTATAAACAGACTTTTTCACTTCTTGATTAAATATAATAAAATTTGATAAACAAATTAATTTTGGAACGCTAATTTCACACCTATCTGTTCACATAAAGTGATAGGATAAAAAAAGATAGAAAATGAAGGGAATTTCAGGGAAGAAAAATTAGTTTGAACATGAGGTAGGTGGTATACAGATATATTTATAGATTTACAGATCATGTGTTTTATACCAATTAAAGAGTTTGTCCATAAAATAATTAGATGAAAGAACATCACTAAGAGTTTTGAGAGAAAATGGTAGTAAAGAGGAAATAAAGTGAAACATGAAGAAATGAAATTATAATGAGCCTTAATATTTTACAGGAAGAGAAAGCTTATGATATCAGACTATCTTGTTTCTAAAAGTTTCATGGTGCTGCTGCTAGTATGAATAATGGTTGTTAACTACTTCAAGTTCAAGCTACGAGATTATATTACTCACCTGTGTCTTGTCTACATCATTGAAAGCTTCTGAAAAAGGACCTCTAAGTTCCTGGCCACTCCTTTACAGTCTGAGAAGCTAATGTAGAGTCGCTGTTGCCTTTTAACCAAGACAGGTCGCCGCTGCTGGGAAAGAATAGCTAAGTTGCTGATGCAACTCCATTGTCTCTGTGTGCCCTGAAAAATAATAAAATATTGAAAATTAATTTAGACTAGCAATTTACCCAGGTATAAAACAACATCAAATTAAGAGGTATTCATTTAAACATTCCAATATGATAAACAATTGTTAGTTTCATATTGCAAATTAACTTCTATTAATTAATGGAAAGTAATTTATGTCATTTTAAATTTTAATATTTTGTAAAAATAATAAATAAAGCATGACTCAAGAAAGCTATTGGCTGCATTCTGGACAATTAAAATTGTACAAGTTCATAAATATACAGGCAAATACAGATCATTAGGGAACCAAATATTACTTTTATTATATCAAACATAGTGACTTTGGTTTATCAAGCATGGATGCCAATTCATTTTCTCACTGCAGTGGTGACTTCCCATGTTCCATAGGCTCACCAATTTTGAACTAAGCTTTCACAATAATTCTGCTCATAGCCAATTTTGAGTATTTTTTGAAGATTTGACATGGGAACTTAGGATCATATCATGATAGGAATTAAAATTTTAAATCGAATTCTAGCTTTACAGTTTATTGATTAGCAGAGTGTTTACAGATGATGGATGGAGAACTGTAACGGTGTAACCCAATATTTGAGCCAAGCCAATTTTGGCTCATTTTGAAGATTCAAAACTAAAATTAACTGTTTAACATGGGGAAAATAAGAATTACTAAAAAAAATCAAGTCAATACTTAGAGTCCTAGACATAGCTATCTGAGATTTGAAATTTTGAAATGTAAGCCAATTATTTAATGGAAATACTCTCATTACTCTGAATCATGGATGAAATTTTTCAAATCAGCACAAAGTCGCCATTGCCAATATTTTGAGGGGTGAAATTATGAAATAAAATGAAAAAACTGTAATTAACAGTTAAATCACTAATAAAATTTACATAGAGGATGCACATGCTGCATCTGACATGAAACATAATGAATTAATGATGTTTTCAACAGTAAATTCTTCACTACGAAGTCGCCAAATAAGATAATATCTACTTTAGAAGGAGTTAAATGTTATTATTAGATAATTCATGTAAGTAACAAATTTCCTAGTTACAGTACTACTATAGTGAACTCCTGTATAGTGAGTGAGTTAGGATGTAGCCAATAGAAAATAAGAATGTGGCTGTTTTAGATGAAGAGACAATAGAAAATAAGATTGTGGGTATTTAAAGATAGCCGTGGCCCACCAAGACATGCTGAAATTTTTGGAACATAAAAGTCAACTTGAAAGTTAATGTGAATTTGTTGAAATCTGTTCACTGCAGTCTGTGTTCAATTGAAAAGAGTTTTATAAATTATTATTACAAAATGTATTCCCATAATCTCAGTTTATCCCTACAACTGTTCAATTTATCATAGTTCAATGTAATGAAAATCTTTCAAATTTAACAATTTTATTAACTAAATATTACTATGACCATTTTTTCAGACGATTTACACTACAAATTGGATCCACATGACATGATTCAATTTAATACGACTTATTTAAATACTTCAAAGATTTTCATTGCATCAAACATGAGATTAACAATCCAAATGAGATTTAACGGGCTTCATAATATACACCTTATCAAGTATATATCAATCGAATTAAAAAATTATAAATATATTTTTAAAGAAAATAAACATATTTCAAATATAATATTGTCACTATCCTATGTAATAACAAAGTAAAACTTCTTCATTGTGTCCTCTGCCCAATTTTTTTCGAGCTCAATTGTTTTGAGGCCCATTTATCTTGGGCACAATTGTCCTGGTGCCCAATTGTTTTAGGCCCAATTGTTTTAGGCCCAATTGTCGGCAGGCCCAATTTCCCTGTGCCCAATTGTCTGTGTACCATATTATTTATAACGTTACAATGTCTTTTTTTCTTAAATTATCTATTATTTATATACCTCTCTATTATTTGTATTATCTACCTTCCTGTTATATGTCATCGATGATTTACTATATGCGATGAATTTACCTGCGATGAAATTACCATGCGATGAATTTACCATGCGATGAATTTACTACGCGATGAATTTATCACGCGATGAATTTACCATGCGATGAATTTACCACGCGATGAATTTACCGCGATGAATTTACTGCGATGAATTTACCCGCGATGAATTTACACTGATCCCCTTGGCCTACCGGTAAAAAAAATCCTGGTTACCGAAAGCTTGAATTAGCGTAATTTCTAATTCAAGAATTACAAACAGTATAATTGAATCTATAAATTAACACCACACCTATGATTTAAACTGTCATATTATTATTAAAATTATTTAAGGAGCTAAGAAATGAACTGTCATATAGGTACTCTGTAAATCTCACATACTTATAGAAGTTTTGAAGCCAGGATGCCATTTGAATCTTGAAAACCTAATTTGTGGATATGGTTCAGAAAGATACTTGTCTGACAAAAGTCGTAAGAATATTCCATACGTCACAGACCCATAGGCTAAACGTGCCAACAGTCGCTAGATTTTTCAAAACACTTAATTGGGACATCTTGGTATTAAATTGGTCTGTGCCGCAAACTCTCCAATAACTCTAGAACCGAGATTTATAGATTCATTTCGTTTTAACATGATGAACACAGACATTAACCGTTACATTACGTCAAATTTTAAACTTCTCAGTTTCATCGATTTCCCCGCCACAACCGTGCGCAGTGATACCCCAGATAATTTAGAGGTAGAGAAGTATCACTGCACATCATTAATTACCATATTTGTATGTAAATATAAATACAATTTTTGAGTTTTTAACTTTTTAATAAAAGCATAATTATTGAATAATGTGTCGTTTAATTATAATATTGATTATCAATAAAATTACGTTCGTAGTTGCTATTCTAGCTACTTGATGTGGGGGGTATTAAGATAGGGAGAGGGGTATTTAGGTGGGGGGTGAGAGGTTACTGAATTAAAATATTTATCAACATTAAACTTACAATCGTAACTAGTTATGTAAATTTAAGTGTTAAATTGGTTGCAGATTAATTAAATATGTCTTTAAAAATGAGGGACAAATAGATTGGGGAAAGGGCATTTAGATGGAGAAAGAGAAACATTCAGATGGGGAAAAGGGGGATTTTCATAGGGGAGAGGGAGATATGGATGAGGGAGAGGAGGATTTAGATGGGGAAGAGGTGGAATTAGATTGGAAATGGAGGGAGATTTTGATGAGAAGAGAGTGGGAATTAGATGGAAGGAGATATGGATTTCGATGAGAAGAGAGTGGGATTTATATGGGAGGAGAAGAGTTTTTAGATGGGGTAAGAAGGGGGTTTTAGATGAGGAGGGGTTATGCAATGCGCAGTAATACCCTTTCTTGTGCGCAGTAATACCCCAATATACTCACCAAAGTTGCGCACGAAAAATTGCCAAAAAGTATTTCATTTACTAAGGTACTATTTTGAACCTGGTTGAGAACCATACTCATTCATGATCATTTCATCACGAGAAAAAGAGTTTCTCTAGTACATTTAATTTTTGAGTAAATACAGAGATTGCGGGATTATGCGTGGTGATACATCGTCCGACCCTACCAGTTAAAAATAGGCGTAATAGAAGGCACATATTTTTAATTGGTATCCACTTCATATTATCAGTTTATATCGGCACATTTCTGCACGTGGCTGAGTGTTCTCCAATGAAGGAGATATTATCTGTAAATCAATGAGGTAATTATCATCAGTTAATTAGCTGAATAATTTGACATCAGACAGGTGACACATTATATATTGCTAATGAATTCCGTATTACTCAGATTGTTTCAATATAGATACCAACATAACTAATTATATTTAGAAGTTCCTAAAGATAAATCAAACAGTATCTAAAGTAGTGGACAAAATATAAGGGTAGGCAAAAACCAGTTAACTAAATCTTTAATTTCGTAAAAAGTACCAAACACACATTATTGAAATTTTGCATGTATTTTCATATAGAGCTCATATGTATTCGTATGAAATTTCAAAGCATTTGGACAAATATTCTAGAAAAAAAATTATTTTTAATTTCAAACACTAAATTTTGATCTGGTCTAAAGTTAAGGGTAGCCATCATAAACTTTGATTTATTCAAGGAAATTAGCAATTAACTTAATAATTTGTGAATAATTCTTTGCTATATCACTCTAATACATCTTCTACTACAAAATTCTACTAATTTTTCACAATATGAAGGAGTTATCCATCTTCTATTCATCCTCAAGAAATATCCACAAGTTTCTCCTCTGAAACAGTCTCCAATTGTCGTTGGGACAGATTTCTATTGCCACATGAAGGTCCAAAAGGATTGTGCAACATATTGTGGCTTAACATAAGCAGTTTGGAGTTGTTGATTCTAAACCGAAGAATGGTAGACTTCCCAAAGCATTGCTGAGAGAAGATCATGCAAGTCTTCAAAGTAGCTTGCAAGGTAGTTTCAACACTTCTGGTCAAATTTTTCGTGAGATAGATGTCATGTCTGGTGGTATGGGGTCCCGGTCTACTTTTTCGCTTCGACTTCAACAAGATGGTTTGTAACCATTTATCCCTGCATCGAAGCTTTCAATCTTAAAAAAGAAACGGAAAGTGTTACTTGTGTTTTTACGTGAGTATGTCGTTTGGTCGATTGATCAGTGGTCGAAAGTACATTCTAGTGATGAATGGAAGAAAAATAGAAATATTTGGTTTTAAAGGGAAAGTTCGAATTAAACGTAAAGTGGGGGAAATTTTAACTCTGAACTGCGTCAAGAAAACGGTTAATTTTGGAGGAGGTAGTGTGATGCTGGTCCCATTGTTCGTCTACGAGGAGGAGTTACTACAGAAGTAAAAAACAGCTCTTTCGTCATCATACTCTTCCCTATCAGCAAGCAGCTGACCCTCAACCACAGAGTTTCAAGCAGAAAAACATAGCCTACTACTCAGATACAAAAGTTACGACCCTATAAGAAGATGAAGAAGTTGCGCTAATGAGCTGGCCTTCACAGAGTCCTGACCTCAATCGAATTGAGAATGTTTGGATAATAATTGGAGACTGTACTCAGAGAAAAAACACACGAAATGTGGACGAATTGTGGACATTTCTCGAGGATGAATAGAAGATGGATAACTCCTTCATATTGTGCCAAATTTGTAGAATTTTGTGGTAGAAGATGTAAAGAAGTGATATAGCAAAGAATTATTCACAAAGTATTAAGTTAATTGCCAATATCTGCAAATATTTCAAAGTTTATGATGGCTACCCTTAACTGTTGACCAGAGCAAAATTTAGTGTTTGAAGTTAAATTTAGAACTATTCTTAGAATATTTGTCCAAATGCTTTGAAATTTCATACGAATACATATGAGCTCTATATGAAAATACGTGCAAAGTTTCAATAGTGTGTGTTCTGTACTTCTTATGTAATTAATGATTTAGAAAACTTGTTTTTCCCTACCCTTATATTTTGTCCTCTACTGTATGATACACCATCAAAGAGCATTAATTAATTCAAATAATAGGAAATTATCAATTCACTTCAAAAAATTATTTTCTCAACTTAAATTCACTTTTGTGTGACATTAACCTACTTTACTGATAAAATGAATAAAGGAAGACAACATGTCAGTACTATCATTTGATTTTTTAGGTAATTAAAATGAAAAAAAAAGCTATTTAAAGTTACATGAACCGTATATGATGATTATGAACCAAAAATAATATAGTCAGTGTTTTAATAAAAATTATTATTGATGAAATGTTCTAAATAATTATAAAGAGAAATGTAGAAGATAAAATTGATTGATATGAATAGATATATAAACCATTAAGATATTTTGTATATATATTTGCTTATGTTTTGTAAGAAAAGTTATTGTTTGCTTCGTATGTTATAAATTTATGTTTTGAAAGGCGAGTTAAATAACTCGTAATCTCTTAATTATCCAAAGTTAGAGTGAAGAAAAATTAAAATTATAAGTAGAGGTGATTGGTGTATGTGACAAATTATCATTTATTTATCATTCCAACAATCTCGGATAATAATAGATAATTACAGTTAATGAAGTTATACAAACTCATTGGTTATTGTTATAAATCTAGTTCCTTTAATTACGTTCATGAAAGAAATGGAATTAATATTTATATATCACAAACGTTAAAGGAGATAATTTCTTTTTCTTACATTATCAAAAATGTGGTTCCGTCTGACAATTCGTAAGTTACTTTGCATGTGAGCAAACAATCGAAGTTTTAGCTTCTGCCACATGTATAGCTCCTCCCACATGTATAGCTCCTCCCACATGTTTAGCTTCTCCCACATATGTTGTACATTTTGAATTCAGTTTATTTCCTGTGATTGAACCTTGAGGTTAAATGTTTGTGTTGTTGATAAAATGGTAAGTAAATTACATAAATGTTAATGGTAAATAAATGATGAACAGTGAGGATAAATGTGAGTTTGATGGAAAAGATTCAAACTCAACTGGAAATCCTTATTATTATGAGGTTATTTAAACTCAATGTTGAAGGTTTTATCAGGTTTCAAGCTTTCAAATAGAAAGATTCCTATTCATCATCAGGAAAAAGGTGGAAAACTTCGACCTGACAATGAATTTTATGACCAATAGTTGTATGTTGGATACGTCTTTCTATTTCAGCTATCTATCTTTTTGTTTATTATTATTAATTAATCTATTAAAAATTAATTCATCCTGATGATGAATAGAATTCTTTCTATTCGAAAGCTTGAAACCTGATAAAACCTTCAACGTTAAGTTTAAATAACCTCATAATAATAAATGTGAGTGTTATTGTTAAAATGGTGAATAAGTTAGCAATAACAATATAAGATGGTCGTCTCATCAAATTAGGTGAAATTATCAATTTTTGAGTGGTACTCAAAATTTAAGATTTTTTTCAACCAAGTAAAAATATGAAAATAGAAAATTTCCATCATTTGTAGATGGCTGAACAAACAATAAAAACACCATTCAAACTTTGTCTATTATGATAAAATTAACATTTCGCCTGAATGTCTTAGGCTTTTCACGCTACTAAAAAAACAGTTTTGGAATCCTGAAATAATTTCGAATGAAATAATAAAGAAATATTTTTCATTTTGAAAAAATAAGAATAATATGCACAGATAAAAAATAAAAATTTATGGTGTCTTGAAAAATTTTGGTTGGGCACCAAAAATCACTTATCCAAAGAAGACGGGAAGGAAAGTGAAAATCATCTTTTATTTCTTTCCTATGGAACAATTAAGGTTTTCTTATTCATTTAATCGAAAAATGTCAAAAAAAAAGTTTCTTCAAATTAAATTGCACCTATCATTACAAAAATGCAGCTACAATTGACTGGAAATAAGTAAAATGGTTAGAAACGTAATATGATGAGTCATCCTGTAAAGGAAGACTAATTTTTCTTTAGGAAAAATCTATTATCAAAGACATCTATTTTCTATTTTTTCATAGTATACTACAATAAACAAAACTCATTTATGCAAAAATCTCATAGATTGAATTTTTTGGATAAATTCAAATGCAGTATTCATTTTATTATGAACAAAAATTATTATTTATAAATGACTGTTATTTCCTTTTAAAATATTTAATGAAAAGAACTGAAATATTGATGGCTTTCTTGGAGCCTTCCCACAATAAAGTACCAAAGTGTAAAAATGTTATGAAGTTTCTATAAAATACTGAAAACCGTCTCTTTTAATCTGTCATTTTAGGCACATTCAATATTGAGTCAGTGATTTTGTCCATGGACCCTCTTTCATGTCTCAATTCTTCAAAGTCCCTTGTATTTATTTTAGAAATACCACTCTGTGTTGGTGGTCATATGAAAACGTTAAACCCACAAATAATAACAAGACTAGTAATAAATGTGACATATTCACTCTGCATTTTTCAATTCAAAATAATCCATTTAATTACAGTTTCATTATAAGTTCTCTTCAAAAAATTCTCCTCAATTTGGCGAGTTAAAACTGTTTTGAGTAATCGATTAGCGACAGGTTTGTTCTAAGAAATCTCGAGATGTCAAAAGTGTTTTCATTTCCTGACTTTCAAACTCTGCAAAGAAGAGCTGACTAATTAGCCATTTTTGTGCCTATGTAACGTGCATACTAGAAAAAATGAATGAGGAAGTCAATTCACTGAAATTATCGTTTGTTTGATAGTATCTTGCACTTTGAACATTGAAAGGCTGTGTTAGAAGTAGTTATTTGATGAAAAAACGATGTAATGAACTTTGAGTAAGCTTAAAATATTTTGCAATGAAAGGTGAACTTATGCAACAATAATTGTTGAGATATAAAAAAAATAGTGAATACTTGACAGCAATAAAATTGGAATTATGCAATAATCAATAGTGGGAATGGTACAAAAAGTTAAAATGATGCATTCAATGTTGAATGTTTTTTGTTAAGCTTGAAATATATTTCAGATATTATATCGTGATAAAGTTGTTGAAACTATATATTACTTGTAGATGTGACAAACAAAATATGAAACTTTATAAACATCCCGCCAGTATAAATCAAGTAAGTAAAATTCTTATTCTTTGTAACTGAATGGAGAGTTTTTCTTTTTCCACTAACACTAAGAAGAGTTGCAATATTATCATACATATATACATACATTTTTATTCATGATAATATCCCAAAAATATCGTTAAAATAATCACTTTATTGTTCCTTTGGTTCAATAAATAACTAAAAGGAAAGATATAATAAAATTTAAAGAATTCTGTCCTATCATTTAATGCAATTATGAACGTTATTGTTTTGATAGGGGAACGGCACTAGTACTCGAATAGTGGGTATTAACATGTTATGAATCGATCAATCAGACCTTTAAAAATTTCTGATTGACCATTCATGATCCAAATTAACAGTAGTTACTGTATGTGTTCAAGTACTGAGAAGTTACACAGTAAAGAATATAGTATATTTTCCACATTCTCAATATAATTAAAAATAAGTTAAAGAGTAAGTTAAAAGTTTCCTCAGAGTCACAAGAATGTTTCTTCTTTCCTTCTTATTTTAATTACCACAAAGCAAATCCATCTTCGTTTGTTAATTAGGTTAGTTACTGTGAAGGTAAGACAGAGGAATAATTATTCTAACTCTGCATGGTTTGTCTTTATTAGTTGATAATTCAATCGAAAAATTTCCAAGGTCAGATTGGTTCATGAGCATTGAGCAATGCTAACGCCCATTGTTCGAATGCTGTGAGTGCCAGAGTCCTTCATTAGTCCCATAGGTACATTAAAAAAAATTAGAGATAAACAAGATATTACTTATAACAACATACACAATTATTGAACAAAATGAAGTAATTATTTTAATTGCGTTTTCATACTTCCAGTATCATTTTAGTAAAAACTGCGTTTATCGCTTTATTGCAGATCACTATTTTGTGAATAATTTCAATAATATTGATCGCACAGTAGTGAAACTTTGGTCACTGGAAGATTGCTTCTATGTTAGTATCTTGCTGAAATATTTTTTCAATCCATGAGAAAATTGGAAAGTTATGAACGTTTATGTATTTTGAAGTCATTTTAACTGTTCATCGCTTTATTGCAGCTCTGTGAAAAAGCCAAAAAATGGGCGATTAACTTCTACCGAGAGGGTAAAATTGTAGCAGGTCCTGCAGAAGGGAGGACTCTTCTATATTTAGCTTTATAACTTGGAAGGGATAAGAGAACAATAGTTTATTTTGTGGAAAATTCCGACACAAACCCAAGGAGAGATGAGGGTAAGAGAAAAAGAATTTCCCCTCGAAATATGTGAAAAATACGCAGGCAGGTCATAAGGCAGGTCATAAGGCAGCTAAATGATACTAGTGCCTCCATTTTTGACAAGGCTGTCATTGGTCTTACGTCAAAACAGTCCTGATGTAATGTCTCAAATGAAACGGTCGGAAATGCTCAATGGGGCTTAAGACCAGAGAACAGGGCAATCAAGTCATGTGAGTCTCTCACTTGATGCCCAGAGATGTGGGGAAAGAAGTTGTAACCCTTCAAGCATGAGTTTGTTCGAAGTAATACAAGAAAATCATCTTTTGCCAACGAGATAATTGCAAACTATTAGGACAAGGGAACAAGTACTCAACAAAAGAGGCAATGTAGGATTGGATTGTTAGGTTTACACCCTCTGGTACTCGGAGAGGGTCAATTAACGTTTCAACAATGATGCCCGCTTAAAACATAAAGCCACAGCCTCCTTGTTGACGACGAAACCAGTGTGGATAAACAGCTCCAGTAGGATTCAAACTTTAACCCATCCATCCAGACAATCAAGTGTGGCTCTTTCCTCATCTGTTAAAAGAACAAGTAGGAAGTTTGTTTTCATGTAATTCTGTGTACAACGAATGCCTTTTTCCTTATGGGTCTTGTCCATAGGAGGCCTGGAAATGGGCTTAACGTTCCTCTTCGTCTCATTTAAGACACTGTTTGGACGAATAACCAATGACAGCCTTGTCGAAAATTGAGGCACTAGTGTTATTTGGCCGCCTTATAACCTGCCTGGGTAGTTTTTGCATATTTCGAGGGAAAAAGCTTTTCCTCGTACCCTCATCTCTCCTTGCGTTGGTGTCGGGATTTTCCACAAAATAAACTATTGTTCTCTTATCCCTTCCAAGTTATAAAGCTAAATTTAGAAGAGTTTTCCCTTCTGCAGGACCTGCTACAATTTTATCCTCTCGGTAGAAGTTAATCGCCCATTTTTTGGCTTTTTCACAGAGCTGCAATAAAGCGATGGACAGTTAAAATGACTTCAAAATACATAAACAATCATAACTTTCCAAATTTCTCATGGATTCAAAAAATATTTCAGCAAGATACTAACATAGAAGCAATCTTCCAGTGACTAAAGTTTCACTACTGTGCGATCAATATTATTGAAATTATTCACAAAATAGTGATCTGCAATAAAGCGATAAACGCAGTTTAAATTTCTTTTCTTCGAAATTAAATCTGTCTGGAATCACTCCATTCAATGGGTTCAGTCAGCAAAGAAAAAACAAACAATTGAGTTATAAGCTGCTAAAGGGTGCATATATTTTATCGGGACACCGTTTATTTAAAAAAAATAGCAATTGTTCCGTTCAAATTTCTCGTAAAACTTTATTCTAGCTATTTTTACCCTAGTCTACGTTACTATAATTTGGAATGGGGTGGTACCAATGGTTGTCATATTCTCCCGCTATTCTTTCTTCAAAAGAAAATAATTCGTTTGGTAAACATTGCCGATTATCTGGCACATAATAAAAACTTATTTCATATATGTATAATATTCTAACTGTACATGATCTACATAATGTTCTCTTGCGTGATTTTGTTCGAGAAAGAATTGGTATAGTCATACATATGCTGCAGCATTAAATCAATACTAGATTTAGGACCAAGCTATTGCCAAGTGACAGAAAATTAACTATGACACGTCGTTCTCCTTACTATTGTGGTGTACTTCTCTGAAATACTGATTAGACCAGTTACTTGTAACACAACTTTTAATAATAAGAATGATGAACCCCAACGAATTCTGTATTAAATGTATAATATACTAGCTTTATTGTTATTATACTGTAATACTATGTATAATGTTTATTGTAATGTTGTGATTATTTTTATGTGTAATTTATATTGTTTACTCAAAGAGTTCACTGGAACTCTTACAAGAGCTTGAGGTATAACTCACTACTTTAATCAATTAATATGATTGTTTCTCAATATAGTATTTTCTCTCTGGACAGTCAGTGTCATTTTTAAGATGAACAGCAGACATCAGTCTTAAAAGGAGTACCTGCTAACAAATATCCTGATTACTTTTACTATTCTTTTTACAATATTGGAATAGAAAATGGAAAAATTAAGAGAATTAAAATTGTCTCAAACTCGAAAGGTGCGACAAAGAAGGAAGCCCGTGTGACCGTGAGAATAAAAAGACAAAGGTCTTCAGCGTCGTGATTCACAACTAAATGCCTTCTTTAAACTGTATTTCCTTCTACCAATATATCGATATTATTGCATTCTACTAGTGTGCTATCTAGTGAATGTTGAATTGGCAATACTAGTTATCGACAGTAATTGAATCACTGCCGACACCCTCATTTTGTAAACATAAAAAAATATTTACTCTAAAATTCACCAGCCGCGATAACTTTCTGTTTACTTTTCATGTTACGTAAATTGGAAATTTGAGTCTGAGCATTTTTATCGGTAAATTAAATTTACTCGAAATGTTCTCACAGTTTTCAGTGACTGACATTTACAATCGGAACAAACAAACCACGCGGTTATATTAATCAGAGCACAACCCTGATTTTACGTTTTATGAATACTATAAATGAACTATAAATAAATGATAATTTAATGAATTAAATTCAATGATCATATTGATATTAAATTATTCGCCTATTAGTATTGGATATATATTTTATTTTTTACCATAATGTCTTCAAGATTGCATTTGGAAGTGCATCTCTTATAAATGTTTATTAGATATAATAAAAGTATTTAATAGAACCAGTAATAATAATCATTAGAATGTATTGATCACTTATATGAAAAATATCTCTATAATTTTCCAATGATTATGATCTTAAATTTCTGATTATTTACCCCATTTCCTCTTTCCGATATATACCGAACTATCACATGCATGAGCTTTTAAGTTTTCAAGTGTTAATTTGCATGCGTAATATTGGTTTGAATTATTGATTATGTTGCGCATGAGAAATTATCAACAGATTGGGAGGGAATTTTACTCATTATAAAGTAAGAATCTTTTTGTGATAATGTTATTTTGTTAATTAATGACAACATTGATATGATTAGTAAAAATTGTTATAAATTATATTTAAAAAAAAATCGCTCAATGAAGACAAATTTTTATATAATATACTGGTTGTACATCACCAATTAAATATATTTCTTCTATTACTAGTATATGCACAATCTTTGAAAAAAAAATAGTAGCTATATTAAAGTTCCACTTTATATGATAAAACTCGTAAGTTATTTCAATATATCGTTAATAAAATGTACGAGAGGAATTTTTCAATGAAAATATCATATCATCTCGACCATTTAATCACATTAATCACCATTAATCTCTTTTAATCTTCATAACATCTAAAGATATGATTAAAAGAAGACCCTATAAATTACATTACTCAGCTCTCACGGTAAAATCTAATTATATCCCTCTTCTAATGACCTTCTAAATGGAGAAAAGTTCATATTAGAGAGGAATCCATCCCGCCTGTACCATTTATATTATTAGGATAACATTTCAAGACGTCATAAGGCTTTGTTTAACTTAAATTTGTAAGATATTTATTTCTAGAATTTCATATTTTATATGAACTATGTGAAGTCAAATAATTTACTTTAAATTCAATTTTCCTAATTACCAAAAAAAATTATTTCATATTTTTTTTCAGAAATTTTTTTTGGTTTTCGTCGATTCTTAAGGAAGGTTTCAGGTATCCAGGATGACAATGTTCCACAGTTTCGATATGTGGAAAGCATCTACCCTATAACACAAGTGTGTTTGTCTATTGGTTGGTTGCAAGAAAAATGAAACTCTTAAACATGAAACACATGATTTAATTTCATGACTAAAATAATTGTCTGTATATAGCAGAAACCAGGGTATTAGAAAATTCCGTATAACAACAAATATCTGGATCATAAAATAACGGGATAATAAAAAATCCCCATATCAATAAAAATATGGGATACGAAATATATCCGATAAACAAAATAACTCCGATGAAGGAAAAAAATACGGGAAAATGTATTTAATAAATTCTGAAAATTTTATAACTGGTTCCTAATAGTCTAACCGATATCCAAAGACCAGAAATATAATAAAATTGAATGTAAAACAAAATCCAAATATTTCTTTAAAAATTCTTTAAATTTCTTTTAAAATTTTACATTATCCATGAATTTATAGTCCGTCAATTTTTGATGGTATTGATAATAATTATAATAATTGTTTCCAGTAAAAAAAAGTTAATTGAGAACTACTTTTAAAGGTTCACAATATTTTATTAGGAATTTTCTTATCACTGAAGTAATTAGAAGTAACAGTATATATATATATTGTAATTTACTGTTCACATATGTGTAAAATAACTTCGGACTTTTCCAATGTTCGTTATTCTTAAATTTCAGAATATTTTCCGAAATTTTCTGTTTCCGATAATCCGTACAGAAACTTCCATGCATGAAAAGTATGTTTTACCTCATGCATTTTCTATCGAATCTCTGACACATGCAAGAGCTTTAAAGCTTTCAAGTGTTTATTTACAGGCAGAATATTGGAGCAAAATATTGATTAAGTTGCGCATAAGAAACTAAGAACAGATTGAGAGGGAATTTTACATAGCACTCAGGGAATTGAAGAAGCTTTTTATATTAATGTTATTTTGTTGATAAATGACCACATTGCAATAATTAGTGAGAAACAAAGATGGATGAGAGGTGTATGTATGAGAAGGCTTGGTGAAGAGGTTAGAGGAGACGGGGGTTGAAGAGGGTTGAATAGAAATTTCACGTTTCAATTGAATTCACTATTTTATCTATTTGATTATTGTATCAGATCTTTAAGCCTCAGTTTGTAAATTAAGTCGATATACATATTTAATCTGGTAAGAGTATTTTTATTTTATTTTAATCGGATTTAGTTTTTCGATAGCTGTAGTTCGTATTTAGTTACATTTTAAAAGAATTTAAATCATATTAACGCAATGATTTGAAATGAAAAGTTCTGATAATTTAAATGTGTTAATGTTTAAAGTTTCGAGAAATTTTGTTCGTATTTTGAAATTTCAATTGTTGAGTAAGCACTAGCAATATTTATCACAGTTTCTTACTTAATTTTAATGAGATTTATTATTTTGAGCAACTTTTATTTCAGAGTAGTAAAAACGAGAACAAACTAATCAATATTCCAGTTGGAATATCTGCTTTCATGAGGAATTGTCTCATTCCCAATGAATTACGATGCTCTCTCAGGTCATTACCACACAGTCCGTTATTGGGAATGATCTGGAATTAGCTGAATGTACTTTAAATTACTGGAATGTCAGGAATGTGATTATTTCGTTGGCACTTAGAATTGGTTAAATTGTTTTTTCTTTTAAATTGACAGTGAAAATAAATTCCCTATTTTCATTGAGAAATGTATGAAGAGAAAACTTATATAAGAGGAAAAAGGAATACAGTTAAGGTACATTCAAATTATTCAATCCTCAGTTCCGAATCAAGATATTTTCCAAGTGAAATTTATATCCAGACCAAAATTCTTGGCATTATAATTGTGAGATAAATGTTTATAACAAACATCTGTACATTTAGAATTGAAAAGAGAATCTTTTTAACAAACATATGTACCTTTATAATTGAGAGTAGAATGCTCATAATTAACATTTGCACCATTAGAAATGAAAGGAAAATATTCATAACAAACATATGTATATTTAGAATTGAGAGTAGAATGTTCATAACTAACATCTGTACTATAATAATTGAGAGTAGAATGTTCATAACAAGCTTTTGCTGAAAATTGGCGATATATCACTCTACGGGCATTTAATAATTTCAAAATTTCTGTTCCAGTGTTTCGGAAGAGTGCTGATAAATTTCCCCCAAAGTTTAATCATAATATTAGTTACACGTGACTTCGGGGGATATTAACGCGGCGCTGCAGAGACATGAGAATTTCCACAGATCTGTGGGACAAAAATGTCATCTTATTAAGGTTTAATGAGGGCGGTTTATGGATTTTCTGAAAGTTTGTTTTATGGAGAAAGGTATACATTTTTTGTAGACACAATTAATGTTTGTATTCCTTTTTTTGTGAATGTATAGTTGAGGCACATGCAATGAATGCTATATTACAATAATTATTATTGTATGATTGGTAATACATAAATACAGAGGTAATTTTTTCATTTTATAGAAGAATTTTATTTTTACCCATTGATCTAACTAATACATTTTTCATATTTCTTCTTTCATCTATTTATCGTTTATTATGTAC
Source organism: Caprella mutica (assembly GCA_947561585.1). Taxonomy (NCBI): domain Eukaryota; kingdom Metazoa; phylum Arthropoda; class Malacostraca; order Amphipoda; family Caprellidae; genus Caprella; species Caprella mutica. Next base: position 135,764 of record CANNZV010000331.1, on the reverse strand, counting down.
TAATCAGTAATTAATTACAGTGGACTTAAGAAGTAATTTCCAAAGTTGTACCTTACTGCTACACAATGCATCAAGATTACACAATTTTACAAACAATTTCTCGAAAAACTTCGGAAGATAATCTTTCTAGGCAGAATTTTGATATTCAGAACGACGAAACGGTGACGCAAAAAAGATGTCATCAAATATCCATATTGTGAAGCAGTTGAACTCCAATTTGGCCGAAACAATTCCCTTTTGAAAACAGTTTAGTTTCAACTTAAAAGAGTAAATCCTTGAATAAAATTGTAATTGTACGCAATGTGATATTTTACTTACAGTTTTGGAAATTGTGTTTTACTCTCTATACATTATAGAAGAGAGGTTTAATATATTATTGTTTTTAATAAAATTTACTGAAATTAGCCACATTTTCCCTAATTTCAAAAAATCTGAGGTTTCAGTTCAAGGAGAATAATTTTCTCATTGAAAAGTAACAGTCAAATGGGTTAAGAAAGTTATACGAAATTTATTCATTTGAGTTCTTATTTTTCATTGGCAATGCTTTCTTTATAAATGGATAACAGGAAATGCTGGGCGGAGCTACTTAAGAAACCAATATTTCCACCTCATTTAATCATTAGAGGCCATACCGAACAGTGTAATAGTGCAATTTCCATTAATAATTTCCATATATTTTACTTTACTCAAATATTAGTTAAGACTTTTTTAAATTTTAATTTCTTCATATTTTTTAAACGAATTCTCGTTTTACCTCCAAAAGAGTTCATTTCCTTTTTTAATTGTAGATAGCTAATTACTATCATTTTTATATAGTTTTTAAAACCTTCATTATATCTTACTGATTTACTATTTATTTTATTTCCCAAAATTAAGTTTGCATACAAATTTGTAATTCAATTTACAGATACATAGAAAATGATTCTTGATAGCAACATCAGTTTGTCTAAAATATGAAAAATGTTAATTCATTTTAAGCCATCAACTTCATTCTAATATTATCGTATTTATTACTCAGTGTGAAGTAACGTCAACATTTCAAACTATAAAGTCTCACTAAATTCCTTTTTGTAATTCAATTCACTCCTACCATGCAATTGTAAGACTAGCGCCTATTTTCGTAACTAAGGCACATTCTTTTATCATTTTAACACCAAGGCCTTGACTGTAAATCCCTGTTATTATCAGAGAAAGGTCCTGTCTTTTTTATATGTAGATCATTTTTAAGTAGATAATAGATGGTGAACTAAATATAGAATGGAATGTTAGAAATATCTATTTATGTTATATAATTCTGTTATCAAACCTTCAATGCCTTCGGAACATAATAATTTATTTATAGATTGAAGTCATCAGTTGTTATATATGTTAGAAAATTCTAAGCAAATATTATATTTTGAAATAAATCAGTTATTTTCGAATTAATTTTATCCAAAGTAACAATCTGCACGAAGTAGTAAATTAATAACTTGTCTTATTTATCTCTTTAAATTTGATCATAGTGTAAGTTTTGTAATTTTTCACTCCTCTCTCTCCAATTAATTCACGCACAGTGTTTATCACCGCAATTAACAGACTCGGAAAATTAGTTACATGCCACAGACTGAAAAATAGGGTAAATGATCTGGAAACTTTCCCCATTTAAGCTGATTTACTAATTATTTTACATACTGATATAATATTAGAACAGTGTGATAAGTAGAACTATTTACGTCTTATAATTCGTATACCTACAGATATTATAAAAAATGATTAGTAGCACAGTATATCAATTTCAAATGATGTGTTGGATTATGTTGTATTTGATAATCTATTGTCAACTGGCAAGTAATTTACTTAATTTGACAGTTTCTTATTAAAGTCTTTTAGAAATAACTATGCAAAAGAAAACCTTCAAGTTGAAGAGTTCACAGTAACTTTCGGAGCTTATCCTCTCACTGACCCGTTAGACGGTAAATCCTATGAAACTCTACGGAAAGGGAGCAGAGGTTTTGGAGTGTTTGAACAGGAAAAGCTGTGGTGCCTAACTTAATTATAGGTTGTGTGTGCCATAGAAGTCTTTACTCTACATTGGAATGGTGTGGTGTATCATCAAAATAGCTTAATCGTGTATTTATTTTTCGTATATTAATAATTTGATATTTTTCTTTTTAAATATTATTTTTAATATTTCAATATTCATTCCATTTTTAATAATCATTTCTATATCATTAGTACACTTCAATTTCTCACAATATTTCTTATCACATGAACTAAATATTTAGAAAGTTTAAAATCTCACTTTCTTATGTCACTAGATCATTTAAATCATATAAAATCTCAACTCATTTTTTTGTAATCTTCACTCTTTTGGTAAATATACTGAACTGTTGTCAGTCACTTGATACTGTGGACTGTAACTAATAGCGGTGGGGCAGTTTTAGCGCAATATCCGTGCAGTTAGAAGTTACTAAGATGCAATTATATTCGATTCACCTTCTATTACATTTTTTTTCTATTTTATTTATATTCTATATTTATTTATGATAATATTATGTTCAATGGCTCAAGTATTTAATTATCAATGTTTTAGTTTGAACTTCAAAATTGATAAAGCTTCCCATGAAACAAGTATTATTCCTGTGATATTAAGAGAGTATCTCAGGCAAGAAGCATTTATTCCTCAGATATATTTTTTGATATCCCAGGAATAATTCCATGTTGCCTGGGTTTTCTCTAATGACCATCAGCTTCAAATAAGATCAGTTATGGATATTTTAGTTGAGTTTATGACCATAGCACCTAAAACTCACCTCTCAATGTCATGCCTACAGTGATTGATAGTAACCTAGGCGGCAAATTTTCTTGGGACAACATTGGGACTTGACTGCCACACAAAGTTGGGACTACATTGGGACCCATGATTAGAACAATCTTGTATTTTGTTATTGTTGAGTCAATGTTGATACCTAAGATTTGGAAAAAAAAGTTCTCAATGATGGGACATATTTAGGTTACTATCCCAACCTTGTCCCAAACCCACTATAGTTAAGACAACATCGGGACAACGATGTCCCGATTTTGTCACATAGCTGCCAGCTCATTAAACAATTAGAAAGTGTGCAGTACAACAAAATAGCGGATACACCAACCTATAACAAGGTTTCATATCACAAAACTATTTCATCAAAAAATCTACAGGAAACGTGATTGCGTTATATCTCGTAAACAAAGAGTTTCCACGTAAAAATGGTATTCGTTATAAACGTCTTAAAATGGCTCTTTTTACCAAAATAAGGTGTCAACATATTGAAAATCAGAGGCGAACCTAAAGCACAAAAATACCTAGCTTGGTACCTACTTTACCATTTTCAAATTGAATGGATGTAATATTTCACAAAATAAAAGAACCAAATTGGTTTGGATATAAATTTAAAGGTTGATAGCTTATTTGGGATGGGTAACCTATCTGCTCAGTGAAACGCAGCTATAGCCCATGAATTTGAACTAGAATTGGAAACAAAATTGTTATAACATTGAGACATGACTGTGATAACATTATTGGTTCAACTTTGAGGTCCCATTGTTGAAAATTTTCTCCCAAGTACCCAAGCAAATCCCAATGACACAACCTTGACCTAATCATATCCGTAATATAGTTATGCTGCCTTGGAAGGGATTTGGAATCTGAATCTCGGAATAACGCCATTAAATCTCTTTAACTGAATCCTTGACTTGAAATATACCTCTACACTCTAAACCGAAGTCAATATCTTGATAATTTAAATTTACAGAGGGTAGTTTAACTAGAATATTATTAATATACTAGTGCAGTTACCCGTTAAGAATAACGTGCTCTCATATCAATATTTGTGTAATTTAACTTTCAACACTTTGGTACGTGTCCTCAGATTAAACTGAAGTTATTTATTGAATAAAGACGATAATATTATGATTATATCATATAAATAGAGTCACAAAGTATATATGTAAAGTATATCAGAAGCTGTAAATAGTTCTTTATAAACTTACACTGTAAATTTGAAATAATTTCTAATTCAGTTATAGTAATAATCATTCATTCATTTAACTCATATAAGAATCGTTATTCATGTTACTACTTGTTAATTAACATATTTGGCCTAATTTCTTAATATTATTCAAAGCGTGACAGACCACAGACAAACAGACAAATAAATATAAGGAAGCTGTTTATGGGGAGTGGTTACAAGATAAGTAAAAAAAAATTCAATTGGAAAATTGAGGATCAACTATCAAATTTGATGTTTTATTATTGTTGATATTTCTAAATTGAATATTTCAGACTCGAGAACCCTTTCTAACAATTTTAATATTTAGCTCAATGTAGCTGAAATAATGTGAAGAATGCAGGAAGAGAGAATATAGAATTGTTTTTATCTGCATTGCAACATCTGTTATTTAAACGAAGTGATACTGATAAAAGGATGGAAAATAAAACTTTTTTGCCACTATAGACACTACCCATTAATTATCATTATCATACTAGACATATCATACTAGCTTCTGTTTTCTATGGTGAAGAATAGTTGACCCAAATTAGGAAAAAATACTAAATGTATATAATGATGAAACTATTAGCATTCCTAAAAATTTGAAAAAAAGTTCAAGCAAATATTTAGTCATACTGCGGTTAATATTTTTATCTGTCTCATCCACAGGAAAAGTGTTGTTGGTGCTTTTTATTACTCTTCTTGCGAGTAATTTTACATTAATGTCATGTCACTCTGAAGAGTTAATAAAAGAGATGAGTTGTGTGTCATGAATTTGATATTATCACTCACGAGAATAAGTTGTAAGATTGTAGGAAAATTAAATTTTTGGATATTTACTTTCAAATATCAATTATTGAAAAAAGTGACAAAAATGTTTAGGACATGAAATTTAATTTTCATTCCATTATGTTTAATGTAATGACAGTAACTATGGTTCAATAATGCCGTGTTAATTCATATGCACTTAGAGTACCAATACATTCCACTCTGTTTTTGTTTCGAGGTTTCCCAATTTTTTTTCTCTTCCACATTTATTTTTGATCTAAAGTATTTACATCAGAAGACAGAATCTACTCGCCCTTAAACTAACTTTCTTAGTTTGTGAAACTGAAGTCCGTACAGAAGAAATTTTTCGTATTCGAACCATTGAGCAATTGACGATCTTAGGACAAGAGGCTGGAATTACTTTAACTTCCTTTCCGCTTCGTCTGTCCAAATTATTCTTGTCTCGTGAAACTTCTTCTCTGTCGAAAATAGACTGAAGGGAAATGCATGTAATTTATATGGGTAATTTCAGTTATGTATTTAACATTAAAGAGAAGATGAAAATAAAAAAATATTAGTGAGCTAAATGTAAATAAATTACTTTACACTTTCATAAGATGCAGATATTAAATGAAACAGTTTTATTGAAAAAGAGATTTCAGGCTCTATCCTGAAGCTGTATGTGGTGAATGGAAGAAAAGGGGCTTAAAACTGTTGTAATTTGGATTATGTATTGTTTTTTTTTTTTTGCATAGCCTTTGTGTCCAAAGCAGACGTTTTACCTTTATGTAAAAATAAATTCCAGCTAAAACTCATTTATGATGGCAATTATAATTATTCACACTATAATAATTATCATGTAAACCAATTGGCCTTGAAATAATTTGTGAGGGGCCCAATTAATCAGGAACCAAATATGGAACAAGGAATTGAATAGTAAGGGAATTGACTGCCTGGGAGTTATTTAGCTGGTAACCTATTTATATGGGAATTAATTGACCGGGATCCAATAATAATTGACCTATATCCAGTTATTTCATCTCAATATAAAATAGACTCAGCTGATTCGAATGTCAATGTATTGCATTTAATTATATGTTCTTATTTTGATTTAGGAATATATTCATTCATACACTTTAACCTAATCAATATTTTTTTTTTAATAAATGTCATGAAACGATATTATTTTTATTCCAAGCAATCTTGTTTTGAATTTACGAGGATAATTTGGATGAATAATCACCCCTGTAGGAGAGGAAAATTACCGCCTCAATTGGTACCATTCGTACGGAGGAGAAATTAATAGATTTTGTATTTTCTATTACGATTGGATGATTGAGATGCAGAATATTGTTCACATTACCAATCAAAAACCCAAAGAATTTCCCCATCAGAAGAATTTAGTATTTAAATCCAGAACACATCGTTAAAATGTTCCAAGAGAATTTTGTCCACTTGAATCCTTAGATGAGATTTAATGATTCTCGGAAAAGGAAAACTTTTTCTATAATGATGCCATAGAACGTGTAGATAATCCGACCGTCTTTGATTAGTCGAAGTTATTCGTCATTCTATAGTAAAAAAGATATTCAAGGTATGGTTATTAGTATTAATTACTATTTATATTGAAAAGAAACTTCATTGGTTCCAACTTTTAGATTATTCATAAGTTATTAATTTCATGTTAGTGTACTTAATATTGATAATGAAAATTGTTTTTATTTGATCAAAACTTCAGATTTCTATATGTATTTGAAGCTAAAGCCAAATATAGTTTATTACTTAGCTCCAAAGCTATTAATTTTTTCATTGTTATACTAGATAATTAAAATTAGTATCATACAATGCTATATATGTAACTCTTTTGAATTCTAAAGAATCGGTTACTTCTTTTATCATATTTCAAAATAATAGTATAAATTGAGGCGTGGTGGGGCATTAAGATCAACATTTATCTAATTACATTTGTTGCATGGTGGGATTCTTGAGCACATGTACAACCTGGGACTAATTATCTCCCACCTTGTAATGAAGGATTAAAAAGGATTTTCTTTGTGATTGTCATATATATTTCATACTATAGAGTTTAACAATATACAGATAAAAAATTGATTAAATCAAATAATCACAAGAAAATGCTTTTGTAACTTGGTACCATTTTTAGCGACAAATTTTGTGCCTCAACTGTTGAAAATCTATCAACCTCACAGTCTATTTTGAATTCAGATATTTTATAAAACTGCGAATCGTGAATAATTTCCCTCAGGGGATTTAACACAATCTGTCACTGTCTCTGAGAGTCTTTTCGAGTGTTTCGGAAACTGCGAAAATTTATTGGATTGAAGATAAAGAACAAAAGAGATGAATGTCATTCATTTCATTGCCATTAAGAAGATGAACCAATTTAAATCACAAAGTTTTGCATAAAATAAAATTGAGAATAACTTATAAATTGTAACATAATGATTAAGTGAACAGTGTACACTATACATAGTATAAGTTCACACAACTCTGTGTCCTGGTCATTGTAAATTCATTTACGTAGAAGCTTTAACGCATTCATGAGCAGTGTCACCGTATGGTAGTAGGTGAATTTATCCATGGGACCACTTTCCTCTCTGGTTGCTACTTCACGTTCCTTGTATATAACCTTTCAGAGGTGGTACCGTGTCTGTGAGACCATGAGCATACTTTTCGTACATTTTTATTGTTTTCCAGATAGTCCCAAATGATTATATTTTCAGTACCTTTTAAGTAGATGCAAATTAGCATACTATGAGAATGTCAACGCCTTAAGGTAATTTTTCCATCATAGTTATTGGAATTAAAGTAAAATTGGTCTCTGCCACCATTTATGTAAGGAAATTAGATTTTCTAGTATTATTGCCTAAAATATCATTACTTTTGTTTTTCAACTAGAAAATGTATTGCTAAATTCGATTTACACTATAAATTTGCAAGGCTTATGATGGATATGGAAAAAAATCATTGCTTGCTTGATTCACTTGAAATTCAATCTGACCTTGGTACAAGTGATGATGAGAATGTCACTGTACATTGCAGGTGTCTATTTTGTTCAATTGCCATTTTGTTTTAGTGCAAGGCAAAATAAATCATCAAATTTTAAGTTTTTTTCCGAATCAGAGCTGCTGAGAGTCGGAAATATGGAAAAAACAGCTATGGGTCTGCCAGACCCTTTGCCACCATTAGTGGTAATTAATGTATATAACTTTAGATTATATATTATACCTTTCGACGTCAGAAATATAAATCATGCATTAATTTTTAAAAGAATTTTGAAAGAAGAATAGACAACTCAAATAATTTCTTAATATTTATCTAAATTCTCTCAATGCAACACAAATCGTATCTATTGTATAATATTATTTTAAATTATGCTGATAGTGATTGAAGTTGAGTGTCTTGATACATTTACTTCTAATTGATTCCCCGTAGAGTCCTAATTGACGGGGAAATTATATCGTAATTAAATCTAGAGGAGGATGTCTCAGTTTTGGTTAAAATATATTTATTATTACTGATTAATTGAAGACATGTAAAATGAAGCAAGGTTCTTATTTTAAATGGACTTTTATTTATTTAGTTAATATATTCAATTAAAATGCATAATCTATATGAAATAATTTTACATTTTTATATAACGCTTTATTATTCCTTCTATAATTCCGTTCAAAAATTGGCGGAAGGTTATATTTTGATCGTCAATATTTAGGTACTTATTCATATGCATGATTTTGTTTATCGCATAATTCAAAAGTATTCGACGAAATTGCCTGAAGTTGTGTGATACGATTGGTCATTATACTTAAACCATTTGATTAGATTTTGGGAGCTCAGGTCAAGGCCACTAAAGGGTCAAAATCGTCTGAAGCGGCGGTGAGTGAATGTGCTCTAAGAGTGCTCATTCTAGATATTAGTATTTTATACACATTTACATGTAATCGATGTCCATGTTCATATTTCTTAACAATTTATTCTTTATATACTTGACTTTAAATAAACCTGATTTTAACTATTATGTATGTTTTTATATGTATGTTAACTATTGGTTTTATATGTATTTTATATGTATGTTAACTATTGGGTTAAGCAACATCCTTACTTTTCCCTACTTTGGCATGGCGAGGCTTACATTGATGTTAACTTGAGGCAAACCCTTAACCGCTTCATTATTTATGCTAAACGACCCAGAAAATGCGGCAAAAGATTTGGAACTCTGTTTGATGGAGCGACTGGCGAAAAACGACTGAATTAGGTAGTTACGGTGTATGTGATGAGTACATATTATGATGTATTGTATATGTTGAATGCATTTGATATAAATTATTAGTTCATATGATGTATATGATCAGTACATATGATATATATGTTGATTGATGACTAAATTTGTAAAATATGATAAATATATATTATGTATATGCAAGATGTAAATGATGAATATGTCATCTCAGATACTAGTAGTTTTTAATTGTTTTAATTATTGTGTTTGAATTGGTTATATTTGTTGAATATTTTTTACCATTCTTTCGATATATGCATAAATTGTATATATAATGATCAAATAATTATTATTGTCGATCGTGTCTAATATTTGATAAAAAAATTATTCTGTACAAGCGGTGAATGAAACATTAAAATATTATGGCTTATAACTGGATAAAGGCTCATAACTAGATAAAGGCTTATAACTGGATAAAGGCTTATAACTGGATAAAGGCTTATAACTGGATAAAGGCTTATAACTAGATAAAGGCTTATAACTGGATAAAGGCTTACAACTGGATAAAGAAGGCTTACAACTGGATAAAGGCTTACAACTGGATAAAGATATACAACTGGATAAAGGCTTACAACTGTATAAAGGCTCATAACTGGATAAAGGCTTACAACTGAATAAAGGCATACAACTGGATAAAGGCTTACATCTGGATAAAGGCTTACATATTTATCAACTGGATAAAGGCTTACAACTGGATAAAGGCTTATATCTGGATAAAGGCTTACATATTTATCAACTGGATAAAGGCTTACAACTGGATAAAGACTTACAACTGGATAAAGGCTTACAATTAGATCATGACTTACAAATGGTTCAAGTCTTACAAATGGATTGAGACTTACAACTGTTTACAAGCCTTATACTGGATAATGGCCTACAACTGGATAAAGGCCTATAACTGGATAAAGGCCTACATCTGAATAAAGACATACAACTGGATGAAGGCTTACAAGGGAGTAAAGCCATACAACTGGATAACGACTTACAACTGGTTGATGGCTTACTACTGCGTAAAAAAAAACTTTATCAAACATCGATGAATTTGCATTTTTTCTACATCAATAATTAACAATCTGCAATGGAAAAATATGTTTTTGATTATTGAAAAAAGTTTATTTATTTAAGTTACGATTGATTGATAATGATTGTTAGTATTTCGTTAATTAATTTGCTAATTGGTGAATATTTTTAATAATGTGTTTCATAGTTTTTCGTTATTGTTTATTAGAACTGCTTCAATTGAAGTCAATTATTTTATTATAAAAGAAACTAATTATTGAATCACATCTGGTAAATATGAGAAATCTAAATATTTTTATACTCTAATTACAATTACAATCACTTCTTTATGAAACTGATTCATTATCAGTAATAACATAAAGAAGTAATGTTAATTGAAAAACTCACCAACAGGTAGCGAGAGAGGACAAAACGCCTACACACAAAACGCCTACAGAAAAAAATGCCTAACGGATGAAAACATTCTTTTGTATCAATATTTTACTATTTTATTTTCTATTTTCATATATTTGGTAACTTAGGCATTTTGTCCGTTAGGCATTTCGTCTGTAGGCGTTTTGTCCGTTAGGTGTTTTGTCTATAAATATGCATTTTGGCCAAGTACGATAGGTAAAATATATAAATAATATTTCCGTTTGTCGACAACAGAGTATAGTGTGGAAGAGCATTGTAAAATTATATGCTTAAGGATCATAATTCCGTATTTTTTTCAATTAACATTGACTTGGTACATTTATATGGAAATATCAATCAATTTGAATTGATACATATATTGTTATTGAAAATCGAATAGTTTTGAGTGTCTATTGTGTGTAATACCTTGGTTCTATCTTAAGTAAGTTTCAGATTATTGAAATTTTTATCAGAGAGAAAAATACTCAATGATATGAAAATAATGAGGATATGAATCTTATTTTTGACATATATAATGTTAATTGGTTGAATATTTTGAAATCGCGTAATCTCTTAAGTAATCAGCTGAAATATATTATTTAACTACAAATGAATACATAGAAATGCTTAAAATATTATTCTGGCTATTCAAATTATAGAAATGTAATTGGTTTAAAATTATAACAGAAAATCCCAGTTATTAGAGTATGTATTATAACTAATGAACACAAGCACAGTGGAATAGCAGACATTTGGTAGGCCTACAGATGACCATCCATCGAATTTGCTGCCTCTGTTTTATTTGGGGAAATACTGAATAATTCAAACATGGACAAACTTACAAATGAATGAACAAAATGATCTATCAGACCATTCCGCATTCGAAGAGTTCAATGTATTGGAAAATGAAATCGTCAGAGAAATGACAGGGGCTTGTATCAGATTAAAGTCTGTGAAAAAGTCATCTGAAACTGAGATGTGAGTGACAGTTGAAACAGAAATGAAACATTGGCAATGTTCATTGTCCACATCACTTTAAAATGTTGTGAATTAAATTCAGTTGCATTAACAAATACTAATGTAGTCTAGATCATAATTAAGATGAATAAACCACAAAGGTAATTAGCAGACTGAGTTTTGTTTATCTAAAAGATTTTTTCCTTTGTAATTAGATGTCTTTGTCCTTTTCCTTCGAATTTAGGGATATGTATTTAGTTTGAAAGGATGGGAATGAGAATTGGTGGGGCTGGAATAGGTGAATTTTAACAGATATTAGTTTAAAATTTGAGAAACGGGATATTTTTGAACTGTCTATTAGGGTGGAGTGTTTTTTCAACTGGGTGGAGTTGGGTTTGGTAATAGTGATAAAAAGTTGCCATTTTGTGCTGAAATAATGTGTGAAAAATCTTAGATCCCTAAACCAATTTTTTCATGCGCCACAAGAGACTTGAAAATTCGAAAAATAGTGAAAAACCAACATTTTATGGTTATTTTGTAGAGTTTTCATTTTTCATATTCGTAATGGATAAAATTAGTTAGATAAAGATCCAATTGGTTCCAGAAAAAAAATATAAGGCTATGCTACATCATCTTCATGCGCCACAAATGTGTTGAATAAAGCCAAAATATTGAAAGATATCGATTATTTTCCATTTTTTAGTTTTATACCTCAAACTTCATTTTCTGCTTTTTATGTATCGTAATAGGTTAATTACAATGATATTTGGTTACATAAAACTTTATTTCGAGTCTCAAATTTATTAGATATCTTCTTCTCTCACCACAATTGAGCTAATTATTAGCAGATAAAATATCCTAATTGAGTAATAATATAGGCAAATAACGGTATATCTCTTTCTATATTCATATGGAATTAATTAATTAACTTCAAAAAATTGATAAGAGAATTCATCACGAGCTCCCACCCAACCCATCCTCCCTAAAATTGTAGGGAGACTTAATTAATCTTGTAGCATATTATTGAAATCCTTCTTTGTATTAAAATTTGTTTATCACTTTCAGTCCTCTATCGTCGAATGGATCAGCCCACCACGTTCCTCCTGACATACAACTTCTACGGATGTAGTCGTCACTAGCTTTTGTAGGAATCTATAGGAACACACTGCATTGACTGAACGTATATATAACGAACGCTGCACTTACTGAGTCAGTTAGTATTATGATCTTGTGTTATTAACACTCACTCTACAACCAGGACACTTATCATGTCTAAGGATAAGTTTCCATCTCTATCAGTTCTAATTTTGTAATCTCTCTATTGTTCTATGTTATACTACAAGTCTGACGGCTATTCAGAACCCACTCTCGATGAACATTTTTATATAGTTATTAGGTAATGGCTAGAAAGAACGTGGTTTTCCATTTTGATGGAATGATACATTGGGAGAAGGATCATATTGAATTGTTTTATTGGCCCAACCTGATATAGCGTATTGACATTATATGGCTCATGTCTGAGATTTGGTTAACATATCGGCAACGCAACATCTTGCGTTAAAATGGTTTCAACATAACAGCCATGGTGTAACCATATTGGCCATTTTGCAAAAAATCACACATTACCAATACGATTTGTCAACCTAGTCCCCACATGGACCCCATTACCTTGTGATGCTAACTTGCTTGGGTACTTCACTAATCTAAACAAATGTTTAGACTCATCATAGAATGACGGATATACTCTATTCGAAAACCAAATGATATGTAAACTTTTATTATTTACTGTGTTACTAGTAAATAATAATCCGGCACTCGGTATTTCAGCTGTACTATATATATATAACCTTAAAATTATGTTGGCAGTGGTCAAACAACGTGCATGATTCATCTTCCCAGGGTTATGTGATGTCAAGCTGTAGGAACACTCCAATCAACGGAAGAAGCAGCTTGCCAAAACCTATAATATGTATTTTGGATTTGTACTTAGGCATGGATCTTCTTTATATGTTACGAGATTAATTAAAGACTCCCAGCAATTGTGGGAAGGATTGGTTAGTTATGGTGGAACTCGATATGCGGCCACCTTCTCGTGGTGACTTATGTTATAAATTTTTTGAATTTAATTAATTAATTCCATATGAATATAGATAGAGCTGTACCGTCATTTGCCTGTATTATTACTCAATTATTATATTTTATTTGCAAATAATTAGCTCATTTGTGTCGAAAGAAGAAAATATCCTATGACTTTGAGACTCGAAATAAAGTTTTATATAACCAAATATCATAGTAATTAACCTATTACGATATAAAAAAATCAGAAAATGAACTTTGAGGTATAAAATTAAAAAGTGGAAAATAATCGATATTTTTCAATATACGTATAGGTTATATTTGTGGCGCATGAAGATGTTGTATCATAGCCTTATATTTTCTTTCTGGAGCCAATTGGACCTTAATCTAACGAATTTTATTTATTACGAATCATATATATGAAAAATGGAAATTCTAAAAAATAACCATAAATGATGGTTTTTTCACTATTTTTCGAATTTTCAAGTCTCTTGTGGCGCATGAAAAAATTAGTTTTGGGATCTAAGATTACACATTATTTCAACACAAAATGGAAACTTTTTGTCACTATTACCAAACCCAACTCAAAAAAGTTGAAAAAACGCTCCACCCTACTGTCTATAATAGTTTCGTAATAACAAAAACCGAATATTGAGAATAAATACTGTTATTTTACTGAAATTCGTAAACTAGGTTATTTATAGCAAGTTTCAATAATTTGAATCCTATCAGTGCTCAGAATTCATTCGAACAAAGCGATTCGAATTCCACCATTCCTAATTTTGTGGAACTTCCCATAGCGCTCAGTCCATTTTCGAATCTTTAATTCGAAAAAGTTTATCATCAGAAGATAATGGATTAAAAGTGATTAAAAGTCATAGGAAGAAACATGGAAACTTTTTGACGAAAAATAGATAGTTAATTGCGGAAGAAGCAAATAAAATTACACCAAAGAGAACTGTGGGGGGGGAGGAGGAGAGGTGGAATAAAAATTATAACGCATTGATAGGGATTTTACAACGCCAATAAATATATATAATCGTGATTAGCTGAAATTATTTGATAAAATAATTATAATGGACATTTTACTAATAATATAATAATTGCTGCTAAAATAAATAGGATGTTCTTGATAGATTCAGTTGACCTAGGATAAAATTGATATTACTGATATTACTTTATTATTATTTGCTGTTTGAGTGAAAAAATTTGAAACTTATTCACGTAATAGTGAGAACCATTATCAAGAAAATATACAAATATACAATCATATAAGAATTTATAATCTATTCGCTAACATGCATAAAATCTCATATATTCATAGCATTCAAATAATTTCCTTTCAAAATTTCATTTGAACTTTTTGGTTAGTTAGAATAAACTTCCGTTCGATGATTGATGTAACACAAATTATTGTATTTGAAAAGATGATATTGGATCTTACCTCTGATTTTCAATAGTAAATTTAGCGTTGAAATTGAATGAGAAATTCGTACACAATCATAAATTGTCGTTTTCTATTATCATAATAAAATGTCAATCATATTAAAAATATTATTTAATGGCAATTAATTGTTAAATATTCAGCAATGTTTTACTATATGTAAGTACTGTATGTATACATCCTGTTAAGCAAACTATTGCCATTACATAAAATTTGAAAATCGTTATCATTTTATCCATTATCTTCTTTATAATATTCAGAAGCAAATCACTATGAAAGTGCGAGTACGAATTTTTCCGAGAAGGGGGGGGCCTTCTCGGAAAAAGTAATGAAATATTATTAGTAATCTCCGTAGACTAAAGGGTACTTTTTATCACCCCTTATTCGTAATAAATTTGAAGTTAGTGCAAAATGATTTCAATTGTTTTTGAGTGGAACGCTTTTAATGTTATCCGTGGGAAATAACTAGAATTTTGAAATAATTAAGAAATGAATGTGAAATACTTATCGATACAATGTAAATGAAATATTATTTCTATTATCTGTGGATTAAAGAAACAAATATTAATTTCTATTATGTAATTTATAAAATTCTCATTTCCACCAATTTTCATTTTTCTTGACATTCCTTGCAATATTAATGTTCTATAATATTTTACGCGAAAATTAAAGCAGCTATTCTTTTTCTTCTAACAGCAGCACAGAAAGAATGAAGTCATTCAGAGAGGAAAGAATGTCTCCCCACTTTAATATTTCTCCATTTTCTTGAAGGTTAAATAGGGTAATTCTAACGAATATTTTAGGGACGAAAATTTTATCTGGTGAGCAGAGACTGAAAAATTATCGAAAAGGAAAAATGTCTCAGGACAAACATGATTTTTAATTTGTTGGCGATAATAATTTGTGAACCAGGCTGAAGTTTATACTTTATCAGTTAATCAACTTGGTGGAATGAAATTATATCGCAGAACTGATATGAAAGATTTAGTTGCATTTCTGTATCTTGAATAACACCAATATAATTACACAAGCGATAGACTCTCAATTAATGGTTACAGTAGATGGTAATATGAAGAGCAAATGAAGGGACCAGAGATAAGCCTTGCTCTATTTTAATATATTTAATATTTCAATATTCTTTTATCTGACTGATTGTTAATAATATTTGATTGTGAGTTCTGTAGCCTTCATTAAATCAGGGGAAAATAAATTTCCTTTTAAATTTGAAATATTTGTAAATGAGAATTCTAATCTTTTTCAGAATTTTCTCGTAATCATTCCCAACGATGTAAAAATAATCAGATTTTGTAAAAACTGTACTTAGTTCAACTAGAAATCGATATTTTTCATTTAACCAAACATATTAGCAATAATTACCTACCAATAAGTTTTCCACAAAGTTGAGTTTGACATTTTCGATTATGTTCTGTGTCATTCAATTGAAATATCATCTGCTGCTAACATGGAATTTCAATCAAAAAAATAAGAGGCTTTGACCATCCCTGAGGCTGCCAAGAGAGAGAGAGGGAGAGGGGGGTGAGATTATTTTTGTACATGTTTGAAAAGTTTTCTGAAAAAATATTTAAATTGAGAATATTCAAATAGTATGATATGTGGGTTTTAATTATTAAATTCTAAAATTATTTATTTGAGAATAATTGGTCCACTAGTATTTGTTGATTTGATCCTATCCCAGGTAACATTGCGATATTCCTGGAATATCCCCTCGATATCGCAACCTCCCCTCAGTGTCGCATTATCGCGGCCCGATGTCCAGGGAATGTTCCCGCGACATGCATTACCAATATGATTCCCTTCCGACATTTTCGGGATATCCCCGCGATATTCCTAACGAATATCATCCCCATCCGACATTTTCGGGATATTCCGGCGACATGTATTACTAATATCATTTTCATTGAAAATATGTTGGAAATAATTGACAAATAAATAAGAAATAAAATAATATTTAAAATATATTACACCATATATTCCGACAAGACCATTAAAATTAATGGGGCATCAATAATAAATAAGAGAAATAAAATATATTTTAAAAAACATATATTAAAAAATATAATAAATAAAATATATATACAAAAATATGTTTAAAAATATATATGTATAAACTAAATGTATTTTTTTTATGTCAAATGAAAATTATTAAAAAAAATTATTGAAAAAAAATATGTACCTATGTAAAAAATGTATGTAAAAGAATATATGAAAAAAATGTATGTAAGAAAAATCATGTGAAAAATAAATATATATAGAAAAAATTATTCCTACATTTTTTTATTTATTAAATGTTAAATCGTGACATTTTTTTGCAACCAACCAACAGACAAAGACAGTACACTCTGAAATAGTATATTATATAGGGTGTTTTATATTATAAGTATATATCGATAAAACCCATTACCAGCCTCATATAAGTCATATTTACACTTAATTTACTATGCAAAATAATCGTTTCAAAATTAAAGAAAAAATCCTATATATTTATCATTGTTAGAACATATTTTGTAATTTGTTAACATTTACAGTATTCAGAATCTACTTTCATGTACCTACCTATATTCAGAATGTCTTCATATTCTACATATACTGTGATCATACCTATCATATGGAGAATATATTCAGTAAATTCTTTTATTTAAATCTAAATATACCTACATATTCTATACCGTTTAATATAGAAAGTAATCTTCTGATACAGATATAAAATTTATGAGATGCTTACAATATTGTCTCTTTACCGCTAATTATGATAAGACATTTCACTCGAAAAAATCTCCCTAAAATAGCTCATGCGCGCCCCCTGTGGTTCAGAATGGTTACTAATCCGTGCCAGTATTTAGTTAATCAGCCCAATATAAAGAATTTTTTAAGTTGTTTGTAATTTACAATATTCTTACAGAAAATTATGCATCAGTTGTTGCAATTAAATATTGAAACGGCTTTTTTAGCCACTTGAGTAGTACATTATGTTGCCTAAATTATCTTTCCCGCTAATATGTAGGTCTAGTTTCAACTGCGTAGATGAGCGTTCGTAAACTTGGTAATAATGAGATATTAACTCTTAAATTTCAGATGTGGTTTAAGAAACATAAGATTATACTAAATTGTATTATATTTATTTTGAATAAATTTTATTCGAATAGCATTTACGATGAATTAAATTTTTCAACTGTGCAATAATACATGACGCGTGAGTGACGTCACAAGACGTCACTGTGACGAAAAGGCTCCAGTTTTAAAAATCTGTGAGCGAGTGCAAGTGTCTTATATTTTCTCTCAGATAAATTCATCGTGTTTATTATCCGCAAACTTTTGTAATTAGAAACATTTTAATTTATTTATACATAGGTAACTGACAGAAAAGTGATTGGTATTTCTCAGAATCTGGGTATAGTTCGTAATTTACCTAGGTAGCCTAGGTATAATCTACCTTGATACCTAGGTAGATTATAGATATAGGTACCTAGTTAGTTAGCTATTTACTCTTTTGCAGCATACCTAGTTGTTAATTTACTTCTCTGTAGCGGTTTAGCACCAACTTATTTATTTACCGTACTTCTCATCGTTAGGTAGTTATTTATTTACTTTTCAGCTTTAGTTAGCTACCTACCTACCTACTTAGTTATTAACTTCACTGTAGCAAGTAGGTAGTAAATAGGTAGGTACCTAGGCAGGTATTTACTATTTAGTTACGTATATACTTTTCTGCAGTACCTAACTGGTTAGTTATTTACTGAAGTACAGTACTTAGTCTATCAATTGGTAGGTACCTAGTACCAAGTTAATTATAATAAGTGTAATAGCTAGTTTCCTAGGTTCTAAGTATCTTACAATACATAGCTATATTTAGTAGGGTAAATTACGAATTATCGGTCAGTTTCACATCTTCGGTCATACATATAAGAAAAACGATATTATAACTAATTGTTATTTAATTTTTATTTCAATTGGTATCCATGATAGGTAGCTACCTACAGGTATCGTGGATACCAATTAAAATAAAGTATAACAATTTACCTAAGTACAATATACTTTTTCTTATATGACCGAAGATGTGAAACTGACCGATAATTCGCAATTTACCCTATACGTATGCAATGAACTAGCTACCTATTGTGTGTAGCTACCTACAATCTTGCTATCAAATTCTCAAAACATTCGGTCGAGGCCGAGTTCCTAGGTTAGTAAGTAGTTTTCTATATAATTGCCAGTGCACTTGTTACACAATTATTTATTTCTTCAGATTAAACAAATCGTATAAATAGAAATATCATATATCATTTAGAGGTGGAGAAAATCACAGTAGCTACTCGGGAAAATGATTTAGGTACTCTCGCAGTACTCGGAAAGTGGGTGTTTGGGAATTTTTCAGAAAATTCGGTCACATGGCTTATTTTAACGGTCACTGTCCGGGTACTATGAGTGTCCGAGAACTGTGACGTTCCCCTAAAGCATGAAAATTTTACCTAGGTTAAGTGCCTCGCCGATTTTGAGCCACCCTAATATAGCGTTATCCAGAGCTTATAGAAGATCCAAATTTTGACTGTATGTTCTAGAAGGCCTACTGAAATGATTTATGAACTTGAAAAATAAAAAAATCAATTAAATAATTTCCGGCTCAAAAGTGATTCGACTCACATGAATCAATTTTGAGCCCATACAAAAATTTCATATATTCTATTTTTATTTTTTTTATAAATTGTGTTTAATTAGATGCTATGCCAAAGATGTTTAAGTAAAAATCCACAAAACTTATGATTTGCATCTCTATGAATGGGTGGTTCTAAATTGAGAAAACGTAGGAATGGTTCTCAAGAATGAGCCATTAAAATCTTGTATATTAAATGTATGGGATATCTCATCAATGGATCAGAATCAACTTTGTTGCATTAGTAATATCAATATTGAGCCGCGTCAATTTTGAGCCATGCCAATTTGAGCCACAGCACTTTTGAGCCACGGTATGATTGATTGATTATGATTGATTATTATTGATTGATTAATTGATTATGATTGACTATGAATGATTATTATTCATTGCGTTTAATTATGATTAATTGTGAATAATAATTACTAATGAGGACTAATGAAGGTTTTTCATAATGATTGATAGTGATTATTTTTCAATATCAATTTTTTTTTTTCTGCTAAGTGTTACCAGTATTTCTGCAGGTTTTACTCGGCTTGTGCCTCGTCGATTTTGAGCCACCCTAATATAGCGTAATCCAGAGCTCATAGAAGATCCAAATTTTGACCGTATGTTCTAGAAGGCCTACTGAAATGATTTATGGACTTGAAAAAAAATTTCTTTGTGGCTCAAAACTGATTTGACTCACCTGACTTAATTTTGATCGAGCCCCTACTAAATATTTTAAATATACTATTCTTATTTTTTTTATAAATTGTGTTTAATTAGATGCTACGCCAGAGATGTTTAAGTAGGAATCCACAAAACTTATGATATGCATCTCTATGAATGGGTGGTTCTAAATTGAGAACGTATGAATGGTCCTCAAGAATGAGCCATTAAATCTTGTATATTAAATGTTTGGGATATCTCATCAATGGATTAGAATCAACTCTGATGTATTAGTAATATCAATATTGAGCCACAGCAATTTTGAGCCACGGTATGGTTGATTCATTAAGACTGATTATGACTGATTATGATTGATTCATTATGACTGATTATGATTGATTCATTATGACTATTATGATTGATTCATTATGACTAATTATAACTTATTATGACTATTGATTATGATTGATTCATTATGACTGATTACGACTGATTATGACTGATTATGACAGATTATAAAAGATTATGACTGATTATGATTGATTCATTATGACTGATTACGGCTGATTACGACTGATTATGACTGATTATGATTGATTATGAATAATAATTATTGATGAGGATTAATGGAGATTAATGACGATTGAAGTAGAATGATAATGATTAATAGTGATTAATAGTGCTTATTTTTGATTATTAATGGTTATTAATGATTATTAGCGATTATTAATGATTATTAGCGATTATCAGCGATTAATATTGATTCTTAACGATTAATAATGATTATTAATTATTATTATGGATTAATAAGGATTATTATGGATTATTTATGACTAATAATGATTATTATTGATTATTATTAATAATTATTGGTTGATAGTGGTTATTAATGACTGATAATGAATGATAATGATTAATAATTAATAATGATTAAATAGTAATGATTAACAATGATTAGTTATGATTCATTATGATTAAAAATGATTAAAAGTGATTAAAGATAATTAATAATGATTAATAATGATTATTATTGATTAATAATGATTATTATTGATTATTAATGAATAAAAATGATTAAAAATGATTAAAAATGATTAAAAATGATTAATAATGATTAGTGATGATTAGTAATGATTAGTAATGATTAGTAATGATTAGTAATGATTAGTAATGATTAGTAATGATTAGTAATGATTAATAATGATTAATAAAGATTAATAATGATTAATAATGATTAATAATGATTAATAATGATTAATAAAGATTAATAATGATTAATAATGATTAATAATGATTAATAATGATTAATAATGATTAATAATGATTAATAATGATCAATTATGATTAATTATGATTAATTATGATTAATTATGATTAATTATGATTAATTATGATTAATTATGATTAATTATGATTAATTATGATTAATTATGATTAATTATGATTAATTATGATTAATTATGATTAATTATGATTAATTATGATTAATTATGATTAATTATGATTAATTATGATTAATTATGATTAATTATGATTAATTATGATTAATTATGATTAATTATGATTAATTATGATTAATTATGATTAATTATGATTAATTATGATTAATTATGATTAATTATGATTAATTATGATTAATTATGATTAATTATGATTAATTATGATTAATTATGATTAATTATGATTAATTATGATTAATTATGATTAATTATGATTAATAATGATTAATAATGATTAATAATGATTAATAATGATTAATAATGATTAATAATGATTAATAATGTTTAATAATGATTAATAATGATTAATAATGATTAATAATGATTAATAATGATTAATAATGATTAATAATGATTTATAATGATTTATAATGATTTATAATGATTTATAATGATTAATATTGATTAATATTGATTAATATTGATTAATATTGATTAATAATGATTATAGTAACGATTAGTAACGATTAGTAATGATTAGTAATGATTAGTAATGATTAGTAATGATTATTAATGATTTTAAGGATTAATAGTGATTATTTATGATTAATAATGATTATTTAGGATTAATAATGATTAATAATGATTATTACGGATTAATAATGATTGAAGATAGCCACTATGGCTCAGTCTCCTGCTAAAATACAAGTAAAATACGAATATAAACGCAAGAATTTTAGCTGGATTTGAATATCTATTGTTTCGTTCACATTATCGTATTTTTCTGCTAGGATAGCATACATACAGAGTATTTTTGACGAAAATATGACGAAAAACAATTGTCTACAATGGTTATCAATTTTTACCCACGTAACAATGGTCCATGGCAATTCAGGGCATGATCACAAGTGTTAGAGCTGTAATAGGCAGGTAAGTTCGGAATGATCGTAATGTGGAACTGTTCGATAATTCCGAACATACCCTAGAATGCCAATTTACTTTTCTTTATTAATTCTTAGTTCTATGTGTGCGTGTCTGTTTGAATGTTTGTGCTGGAGTTGATATGTAGGTAGTGCCGTAGGTAAATTTGTCATCCTTGATTTCTTTATAACTGTTATACTTAATGCGAGAAGAAAGATTGAGAAGAATGTACTAAATGAGAGCAGGAAGATTTTTGAGAGAAGAAAGATTGAGAAGAATGTACTAAATGAGAGCAGGAAGATTTGTGAGAGAAGAAAGATTGAGAAGAATGTACTAAATGAGAGCAGGAAGATTTATGAGAGAAGAAAGATTGAGAAGAATGTACTAAATGAGAGCAGGAAGATTTTTGAGAGAAGAAAGATTGAGAAGAATGTACTAAATGAGAGCAGGAAGATTTGTGAGAGAAGAAAGATTGAGAAGAATGTATTAAATGAGAGCAGGAAGATTTTTGAGAGAAGAAAGATTGAGAAGAATGTACTAAATGAGAGCAGGAAGATTTTTGAGAGAAGAAACATCGAGAAGAATGTACTAAATGGGAGAAGAAGTTTGTTTGAATTTTCTTTCAGCGTTAAAAATACGCAAGTGTGAACACATGTCAATATGTGTTTTTTTTCAGCGGTGTTTGAAAACGCAATTGCGAAGGGAATGCATGTGCCCTAAAATGCAAATGCCCAGAATGTATATGCCCTAAAATTTGCTCGAAATTTAAATTAAAAGAAAGAAATATATTTTCAAAATATTAATATGATTAGTTATACAGCTAGTAGAAAATAATAAAAAATAATAAACTAAAGTTACTGAATATGTAGACCAGGGGTTCTCAACTTTTCCCGGCTCGTGGACCCCTTATACGCCTTTTAGAATTTTTGGTGGACCCACGTAGAATCGGGATCAATCGCCGGAATCTTGCCTTGTGATCTGCACCGTTTTCTTTCATTCCCGTTATTGTCAACTCTTCCTCCTCCATCGCCTCGCCTTCTACATCCACTTAGTCTTCAACGTTTACTCTTCTATCTTCTCACTTCCACGAATCCACATCCCTTACTGTCTACCACGGTCACCAACACCCATCATCAAACCCTCAGCTTATAACAACACTTGCACTCTCACACTTGCATTTCTATATTCTAATTTACTTCTCAATAATCATTCCAATTACCATCTCAAACAACTGTGGGAACTCTATCCAAACCCTGCTAAATAACACTTCTAACCTCAAACTCTCCCATATTTGTTGCCCCCCCCCCTCCATATTTCACTCCAATCACCCTCATACATCCTCGCTATCACTTCAATCATCCTCAGATTACACTTAAGATGTTTTAATTTCTCAATCTAAGTCGGTCTATTTACACTATTAATCTCCTTTCAATCTACATCATTCCTCCACAAAATAAGTCAAAAACCTAAAATTACATTTTCTTCCCGTCCTTTAACTTCGCTTGCAAACAACCCATTCACACATAATGCAATATCTGCCCCACCAAACTATCTTTTGCCATACCATAGTCACATTGTATCCCATAGTTGTAAGTGCAATTGGTCGATGAAGAGGCGACATTCCTCTTCTTACCTTGGTAGTCCTGACAGATTTCGAATTCTTCCATCCATTCATCACCAATCGCACCAGTATATATGATCTCATTATTTATTGTCACCATTCACTACACACACATCACCCTTCGCTAAAGCATAATAAATTTCTCTCTTCATTTCATCTTGCCCTGACTAACCTCTCCCTCTCTTTTCTTTCTGAAACACACCACGAAATAAGGTTGACATCTACTGAGCTAACTAGATTAGCATGACTGGTTTAAGCATGTCCTGAATAATACCTTTTCTTAAATAAATTCTTTGTTTCATGTCCAAATTGAAATCTTTTTTATTATATGGAAGATCTCATCAATCCACATCTTTTTGTTGTCTGACACTTTTTCGAATCCCTCGATTAGTTTTCGGACACCGGGTCGATGCGAGTTTGACCTCATTACTCCTTCATTAACTAATTTTTTGGAAATCTGATTTCAAAATAATGTTTAAAAACCTTATCAAAATTTATTTAATTCGTGATTTTTTTCCAATTTCTCTTGATTCGAAATATAAGAGGTTTTCAATTAGTCGAACGTCTCTAAATTTCGTATTATGCGATGATATACTATCAGAGGAAAGAGTAAATGTGATGATGTACTATCAGAGAAAAGAGTCACTGTGATGTACTATCAGAGAAAAGAGTAAATGTGATGATGTGATGAAGATTGCTATCAGACAAGATAGCTAAGACTCTCATCTCAACTCCGAGGTCAAGTCAGGGAGGCGCCTGACAGTTCAGTAAGCCAGCTCACTGAGTATCCAGTCAAGTCGCCTTTTGTATGTATTTGCCAACAGTTAGCCTGCTGACAACATTTTCTGGTAGTCTGTTCCAAACATTACAAATCTTTACCAGCATGGAGTTCTCCAGCTGAGCAGTGGTGAACCGAGGCAGAACCACCTTCTACCCGTGGTTGCAGGTGGGGTTCACACACAGCGAAAAGTAGTCTTCGGGATCAAGTCGACTTATCCCTCAAAGGATCTTAAAAGTCTAAATGAGTTGACCCCTCATACGTCGCTGCTCAAGCGTGAAGAGGCCCGGGTCATCTAACCGACGTGCATATCCCATGGATCGGATTTCAGGTACAAGTTTAGTCGCCCTTGTTTGCACCCGTTCCAACAGCTGTACATCAGTTCGCAATGTCGGTGACCAGAACTGGACCGCAAACTCCAAAATAGGTCTTACCAGAGAGTTACAACGTGAAGACTGTCTCTCTGTTTCTGTATCTGAAATGCCTCTTTATGTACCTTAAGATCTTGCTTACTCTCTTCTCAGCTTCCAGGCACTGTTGAGAGAACTTGAGATCCCTGGTGATCATAACTCCAAGATCCTTCTATACATCAGTGGGTCCTATTGGGGCTCCAAGTAGCGTGTAGGCAGCTTCAGCGTTCCTATGAACAGCATGAAGTACTCTACACTTGTTCACATTGAAGGGCATCTGCCACTTTTCCGACCATTCTCCGATCTTGAAAAGATCACATTGGAGTTGTATGATGGCCTTTGAACTTGCAGCGTTGATGCCAATCTTTGTATCATCAGCAAAGTTGGATACCCTACTGATGAGTCCTACGTCAAGGTCATTTATCTAAATAATAAAGAGCAGAGGACCAAAGACTGAAACCTGGGGAATCCCGCTGGTTACGGAGCTCCACACAGAGGCCACAATATTGACCACAACTCTTTGTCGTCTGTTATTTAGCCATGACCTTATCCATTGTAGGACTCGACCACTCACACCAATCGCCATTAACCTCTTGTGAGGTACCTTGTCAAATGCCTTCTTGAAATCAAGGTAGACGATGTCAGCAGCTTTGGATTTGTCATGCTCCTGAAGAACCTAGTAGAAGAACTCTACTAAGTTTGTCAGGCATGACTTCTCGCGAAGAAAGCCATGCTGACTCTTTCCTATGAGCTGGTGTTCTTCCAGGTGATCCACAATTCTATCCTTGATGATGGATGCAAGCAGCTTTCCAGGAACCGATGTCAAACTAATTGGCCTGTAGTTACTACTGTCTGTGGTCTCACCTGTCATGAAAATTGGGGTCACATCCGCGATTCTCATGTTGTCGGCGACCTCGCCCGACTCCAAAGAGACATTGAAAATCTGTTGGAGATGTTCCGCAAAACCATCCTTCACGTTCTTCATCACTGTCGGTAAGAATACATCAGGACCAGCTGCCTTGTTAGGGTCCAGCTTGCCAAGTTTGTAAACTACTTCCTAAACAGTACAAACAATCTCAGTCAGGGGCATTCGTCTCTCGTAGTAAACTACGGGGTCAGGGGTGCCAAGCGCATCCTCCCTGGTGAAGACACTGACGAAATAACTGTTGAGTTAGGTGACGATGTCGGCATCCGAAGTTGCTAACACACCTTAGGTTGTCCTGATTGGTCCGATGGAGCTTCTGGAAGGCTTTCTGCAGAAAAAAAAGTCACTGTGCTGATGTACTATCAGAGAAAAGAGTCACTGTGCTGATGTACTATCAGAGAAAAAAGTCACTGTGATGATGTACTATCCAAGAAAAGAGTAACTGTAATGATGTACTATCAGAGAAAAGAATCACTGTGATGATGTACTATCAGAGAAAAGAGTCACTGTGATGATGTACTATCAGAGAAAGAGTCACTGTGATGATGTACTATCAGAGAAAAGAGTCACTACGATGATGTACAATCAGATAAAAGAGTCGCTGTGATGATGTACTATCAGAGAAAAGAGTCACTGTGATGATGTACTATCAGAGAAAAAAGTCACTGTGATGATGTACTATCAGAGAAAAGAGTCACTGTGATGATGCACTATCAGAGAAAAGAGTCACTGTGATGATGTTGTATCAGATGAAAGAGTCACTTTGATGATGTACTATCAGAAAAAAGAGTCACTGTGATGATGTACTATCAGAGAAAAGAGTCACTGTGATGATGTACTATCAGAGAAAAGAGTCACTGTGATGATGTACTATCAGAGAAAAGAGTCACTGTGATGATGTACTATCAGAGAAAAGAGTCACTGTGATGATGTACTATCAGAGAAAAGAGTCACTGGGATGATGTACTATCAGAGAAAAGAGTCACTGTGATGATGTACTATCAGAGAAAAGAGTAACTGTGATGATGTACTATCAGAGAAAAGAGTCACTGTGATGATACACTATCAGAGAAAAGAGTCACTACGGTGATGTACTATCAGAGAAAAGAGTCACTGTGATGATGTACTATCAGAGAAAAGAGTCACTGTAATGATGTACTATCAGAGAAAAGAGTCACTGTGATGATGTACTATCAGAGAAAAGAGTCACTGTGATGATGTACTATCAGAAAAAAGATTCACTGTGATCATGTATTGTCAGAGAATAGAGTCACTGTGATGATGTACTATCAGAGTAAAGAGTCACTGTGATGATGTATTATCAGAGAAAAGAGTCACTGTAATGACGTGCTATCAGAGAAAAGAGTCACTGTGATGATGTATTATCAGAGAAAAGAGTCACTGTGCTGATGTACTATAAGAGTAAAGAGTCACTTTGATGACGTTCTATCACGAGGAGTCACAAGGATAAAGGGACCATCAAAAGGCATAATATGCCCATCCAATGATGGTCCTGTGTACAGCCAGCTGTGCGCTCGACGTTGGGTTAACAACGGAGCGAGTTGAATCTCTTTCCATCACTCCCCACTTGAAACCTATGCACTACAAACCGTCCGTACTCCCAAACCTGACAAAGGAAGAACCTCTACCAGGCGTAGGAGCAAAGTTTGGGTATATTCATTGGCTCCAAGTTTTATCCTGGACTTGGTCAGTCAAACCTGCCAATCACTGCCCCCTTCACAGGGGCCACCCGAAGGCAGTCCCTGAGACGGTGACAGGACTCAGGGTGTGACCTGATCTCTCTAGCCTCAGAAAGGCGCCAGGATTTCTCTTAGTTGGTTGGTTGGAGTTGAAGTAAGATTGCTATCAGACAAGATAGCTAAGACTCTCATCTCAACTCCGAGGTCAAGTCAGGTAGGCGCTCGACAGCTCAGTAAGCCAGCTCATTGAGTATCCAGTCAAGTCGCCTTTTGAATGTGTCAACAGTTAGCCTGCTGACAACATTTTTTGGTAGTCTGTTCCAAACATTACAAATCTTTACCAGCATGGAGTTCTCCAGCTGAGCAGTGGTGAACCGACGCAGAACTACTTTCCACCCGTGGTTGCGGGTGGGGTTCACACACAGCGAAAAGTAGTCTTCGGGATCAACTCGACTTATCCCTCAAAGGATCTTAAAAGTCTCAATGAGTTGACCCCTCAAACGTCGCTGCTCAAGCGTGAAGAGGCCCGGGTCATCTAACCGACGTGCGTATCCCTTGGATCGGATTTCAGGTACAAGTTTAGTCGCCCTCGCTTGCACCTGTTCCAACAGCTGTACATCAGTTCGCAATGTCGGTGACCAGAACTGGACCGCAAACTCCAAAAGAGGTCTTACCAGAGAGTTACAACGTGAGGACTGTCTCTCTGTTTCTGTATCTGAATTGCCTCTTTATGTACCCTAAGATCTTGCTTGCTCTCTTCTTTAATAATCTTTAATAATCTCTTCTTTAATCTTCAATAAGATTTTAAGAATTTTTTTATGTGATAAAAGTTATTAGCAAAAAACTCAAACAAATGTTTTGATGCCTATTTCGAGTAGATTTCGACCATTGAAATCATCATTCATATATTAAATAGATGTAGATTTTTCTCTTCTTTATGAACATTAAATCAGATTTTTTAAATACAGTATAGGAAAAAAGTTATTTGCCTCGGTTCGAAAAGCTGAGTAATAAATACATAAAGTTCATATAATTCTCAAAAGTTTGGGATTTATTCATAAACTTTAATATTGGTTTTAAATTATAGAATCCAAGTTTTTAGATAAAGTTCGATTTGAAAAAATATTGACTTATTCTTTCTCAATTAACTTTTGACTGAATTATTTAATTTGAAATCGGATGATTGCATCTGAAAGATGAAGCAAAAATGTTTAGGAATAAGTCACACATCATTTCTAAAATGTCTATTTCCTATATAATTTGGCATGTTTTTTTTTAAATTAATTGTATTACCTGTTTGATTTTAGTCTTTTCCATGGTAAATATTTTATATCGCGTCTTTTTCAAATTTGAAAAGAATATTACGAGAATAAAAAATAATCCTATCTTTCTTATCTCAACACAACAATCCGATAAAAGTCAATATATCACTGTGAATTGGGTTTATATGTTTCTCAAATCATCCGAGACGCAACAATATAAACTTCATTTTCATAATTTATAAGATCATTTCTATTGGTATTCTAAATTGTTATATGGGTTATAAAGGAGTATATTGAAGGTAGTGATTTCATTTTTGTCAATTAAATGAGCGATTAATCATGGATTAATTTATTATATAGGGATTTTAATAAATCCCTAATATATTTGATTGAATTATTCCTACGAAAGATTTTTGAATTTTAGGGTAATTTAATATTCTTTTCAGGTAAATATAAGTTTGTTTACAATATCACGCGCCATCATTATGTCATTTCAGACTAGAGTGTTGCAATCGCAATAAGGTTTTTATATCGAATACTATAACTTATTAAATGTTTTAGGTATTTTATATAGCTCATGCCCTTAAGGAAGCTATTCCTAAGCTTACAATATTAGTAGACTGGCTCTTGATTTTAATTCAAAGTATGTTTGTGGCTCTTTCCAGTTTCCCCTCTGGGCACCTCAGCGCACCTGAGTTTGTTAGTTGAAGAAAGTGATTCACTTCTTACCTACCTACTTTATATGGAAGATTAGAGTATTCTAGCAACCTAGAGCTTAATTACCACTGTAGTGACTGTACCATAAACACTTAAAAGATGATCTTCACATTCATAGGTACCTAGGTAGAAATAGTTAGTAGCTAGTTACTTCATTTACCAAATTACCATCACAGGCTTCAGCCTTCACTCAAAGAATTTAAAATCATCAACTTTACCAGACTGCAGGAACTGGTAAACTGTTCTCCAAGAAATCCTCTATTTTGGCTTCTGTTTTCAGTAAAATACATTAATAATTGTTCACACTGCGCACTCAAAGTGAAAAAATCCAGTCTGTAGAATATGGGATATTTAACATTTTCTGTAATCTGACCATCTGTGCAAGCAATCCTTAATTTCTTCCTATATTCATAATATGTATTCTTAACTTTTTACTGAAAACAAAAGCTAAAATAGGAGATCTCTTTGAGACAGTTTACCAGTTGAGTCCAGTTCCTGCAGACTTGAGACCCAGTCTGCATTTCGTGGTAAATTCCACCGACATGTCGGTGGAATTTTTTCCCTTTGTAAATAATATTCTTGCAAAGTCGGTGGATTTTTAGCTATTTATTCCTATGTTACCATTAATTTTTGGTGGAAAAATGGACAAAATGTTGGTGGATCAGCAAAATTACTGGAAATTTTTGGTGGATTTTTTCAACTTTTTCAAAAAGTCAGTGGCTTGAGACTGTTGCAAATGCAGCCTGGTTTAAAATATCCCATATTCTGCAGACTAAGACTTCCAGGTAATATTGCATGTCCATATTTGCCATTTTAATGGCGAGTTTGTGACAATCATTTTGAGTCCTGTCCTTCAATTGCAAATGGGGAGTTTCATCTATTTTTCTCCTATGCTACAATGTTATTTTGGAGAGAATTAATGATAATTTGATCATTTTAGAGAGAATTTGTTGAATTTTGGAGAGAGCTGGAGAGACAAATGGTGAGTTTATGAGACATAGCTACTATTTTATTTGGCCTTGGGTGCCAGACTTTAGAATTTAGACAAGTTAAAAAAACTTTAAGGCTAAAGCAGGCTAGTGGCCTAGTGCTCACTCTGGAAAATACCAATTAGGCTATACCATAGGCTAACAGATAAATTTTGAGACTAAATGCTGTGGATTATACAGTTCCCATTACCTAATTTATTATTGTATTTTTAGGTTGTTAAACTCCAACAGTAATTAGCTAATCTATCAAAAAAGACTACTTTTTCCAGAGTGAGACCTTAGTGCCTAGTCTAGAAGTTTGAAACAGTCTACAACTGACCAGTCTGCAGAATGTGTCTCTTCTCCCGAGTCCCGCAGAAATTATAAATTGAGAGACGCTGAGACAGTTACTCTCTTACTCTCACTCTCACTCTCAGTAGCACTGTAGCAGATTCTGAGATTCAGAATCTCCCACAGCTAAATTAATGGTAACAAAGGAATCAATTCAAAATCTCCCGCAGCTAAATTAATGGTAACATAGGAATTAATTCAAGATCTCCCGCAGAGATCTCAAATTTCTAAAATTTAATCAAAAACTCCCGCAGAGAGCCTTGGAGAAAATGTTCCATATTCTAATTTCTGCAGACTGGGCAACTGATGACCGATGGGTGAATTCAAATTTCACACCAGTCTGTATTTCATAAATTCATTGTAAATTCCACCGACATGTTGGTGGAATTTCTTCCTCTTTAAAATAATATTCTAGCAAAGTCAGTGGTCTGAGTGGATTTTATCATTTTTAGCTATTTATTCCTATGTTACCATTAACTTTTGGAGGGAAAATGGGTAAAATGTTAGTGGATCAACCAAACTAATGAAAAATTATGGTGGATTTTTTCAGCTTTTTTTAAGTCAGTGGAATTTTGTGCACCAAATACAGACTGGAAATTTATTGTTGTAGACTTTTAGTCCTAACTCCTAAGATTTGTAGAGCTAAGAGTAATATAATAAGAGTATCATGCCAGTTTGCAAACTGGCAGTTTGCAAAAGATGCATGAAGCTGTGAAGTTTATCTGGCGTCTATTGAGGCTCCAGATAATAAAGCATGTCCAGACTCGCCATATTTTATTTAAGAGGTTGGAAAATTGTAAGCCAATTTATGGGCCAAAATTTCTGAGCTAAGCCAATTTGGCTCATTTTTTGAAGATTTCAAGCCAAAATTAACAAGGGAACATAAGAATTAATTCATAATTTAAAACCAATTAGACATATCTGAGATTTGAGTTTTTAGAATAAAAAATATAATCCAATTAATTGGCCTTAACTGACATACTGTTATACATGATCCTTCACACCTTCACTAATTATTTTTCTAGATTAATAGTTAGTTACTAGTTACAGGCTTACAGCTAAACTTAGTATGTCTAAATATACAGTACTTTTCACAAAATATAATATTTACTATAAGGCTACATGTGCAAGATGGAGAGAAACGCCAGATGGTTGGGAAGCTAGATTCTATGATGGACACTGGCAATCATAATATCACCAGCATCGCCATCTTGTAAGTATGATGTTTTTTTGAAATGTTAGTGTGTTTATCATAGTATTTATGTCAAAGATAGGTAATTCCTTTTTTTAGTTATTCAATTAGTATTTGTATTAAACTCCAGTTACAATGGGTTGATGTTGCCGAATATGGGACATTTTTAACATTTAATCCTCATTTTTGACTTTTTTGTTTGATTATTATTCTACCTACTAGTGCAATTATGTACAGTGCCCTTTTAGTTGAAGTGTACTTAGTAAAGTGCACTGTACTTATTTAATAGTATAAGTATATAAGTAATGTAATTGCCAGGGTAAAAAAAATAGTCACTTCTAATGAACTAGTAACTTTTTTTTAGAAAATCTTATTTAACTCGACAGGGAACCAGACCGTATTTCATGGTAAATTCCACCGACTTGTTGTCTGAAGTCGGCGAATCTTTAGCTTTTTATTCCTATGTTAACATTAATTTTTGGTGGTAAATTAAGAAAATATTGGTTGATCAATCATATTATTATAACTGGATGTAGAGTAAAGTACAGGGTTGGCAAGGTTGGTTTCCCCCAAAATGGGGAATCATGGGGGAAACTGAAAAAAAAATATTTAGGGGAAACTGGGGGAAACGTAAATTAGCTATACTCATTACTTATCCAAGGGCTTTACGACGTCAGTATGCTAGTTTACAATGTCTGTGTGCCCCTTTATAATGTATGTGTGCTCCTTTACAATGTCTGTGTGCTCCTTTACAATGTCTGTGTGCTCCTTTACAATGTCTGTGTGCCCCTTTACAATGTCTGTGTGCCCCTTTACAATGTCTGTGTGCCCCTTTACAATGTCTGTGTGCCCCTTTACAATGTATGTGTGCCCCTTTACAATGTCTGTGTGCCCCTTTACAATGTCTGTGTGCCCCTTTACAATGTCTGTGTGCCCCTTTACAATGTCTGTGTGCCCCTTTACAATGTCTGTGTGCACCTTTACAATGTCTGTGTGCCCCTTTACAATGTCTGTGTGCCCCTTTACAATGTCTGTGTGTCCCTTTACAATGTCTGTGTGTCCTTTTACAATGTCTTAGTGCCCCTTTACAATGTCTTAGTGCCCCTTTACAATGTCTTAGTGCCCCTTTACAATGTCTGTGTGCCCCTTTACAATGTCTGTGTGCCCCTTTACAATGTCTGTGTGCCCCTTTACAATGTCTGTGTGCCCCTTTACAATGTCTGTGTGCCCCTTTACAATGTCTGTGTTCCCCTTTACAATGTCTGTGTGCCCCTTTACAATGTCTGTGTGCCCCTTTACAATGTCTGTATATTCCTTTGATTTATAATAACTTCTTACTGAGAAACTGTGATAACTAAGGAATAGTAATATCAAATATACTGATATTCAATATTTTTCTTTTCTTTTATTGTTCACTGTTGATAAATATAACAAAACTAAACTTTTGTATTTGGTACTACATGCTTCCTTTTGGTAAATAGATCTAACATCTTAATATAGCCAATTATATTAATATAACTTGCAGTGGTAACCAACAAGCAAGCTTAATTATGACTTGTCACTTGAGTACAGAGCACTCTGGTTCTCTGGAGTCTGAACTGGTTCCATAAAAATTACAATACCTTGTAACCTTAAAGTTAACATTGCACATGTCATGGGATGATGGGAATGAATTATGAAATTATTATTACTACCTATATAGACTATCAAGGTTTCCCCCAAGTTCCCCCAAAAAACCTCTGTGAGGTTTCCCCTAACCAACCCTGGTAAAGTATCTATTTCACATTTATAAAGATGATGGGGGGGGGGGGGGCATTAGTACATTGAACTGGATATAGGGTTAAGTATCAATTTAACATTTATAAAGATGAGGGGGGGGGGGAGGGTATTAGAACATTGAACTGGGTATAGGGTAAAGTATCCATTTAACATTTATAAAGATGGGGGGGGGGTATTAGAACATTGAACTGGGTATAGGGTAAAGTATCCATTTAACATTTATAAAGACGAGGGAGGGGGGGGGGAGGGTATTAGAACATTGAACTGGGTATAGGGTAAAGTATCAATTTAACATTTATAAAGAGGGGGGGGGGGGTATTAGAACATTGAACTGGGTATAGGGTAAAGTATCCATTTAAAAAGGTTGAAGAACATGTTAGTAACAAGTAAATCACTCATAAAATAGTCTCAAGACATGCACATATATCAGGCATGACACAAGAATGTTCTTACTAAACTGGCATTTTTCCTGTCATTGTGATGCACACTATGAAACATAGATTTTTTTCATAGATAATCAACATATTTTTCATATATAATCAACTAATGTAATTAATATTTACAGAACCCAGTACAGCAGCTGCTCACTTGTTTGTCAGTCCTCTCCAATTTCACCAGATTTTGATGGTGAGTTATTTGAATTAGAAGTCAAAAAGTAGATAATTAATTATATATAAGTCATAAACTAGATAAATGTCATTAAATTGTTTATATTCTTTAAAATAAATCGGAATTATTGCTGTTGTATAGGCTGGAGGCCTTGACCCATGGAGTCTGTTAAGAGGGAAGGAGTCTATAGCTCGTTGAGTGTATGTGAATTATTGTTATAGTGTTCCTTGCAGAGTCCTTCTCTATTTTTGTCGAGTCCTTCTCTATTTTTGTCGAGTCCTTCTCTCTTTTTGTTGAGTCCTTCTCTCTTTTTGTCGAGTCCTTCTCTCTTTTTGTCGAGTCCTTCTCTCTTTTTGTCGAGTCCTTCTCTCTTTTTGTCGAGTCCTTCTCTCTTTTTGTCGAGTCCTTCTCTCTTTTTGTCGAGTCCTTCTCTCTTTTTGTCGAGTCCTTCTCTCTTTTTGTCGAGTCCTTCTCTCTTTTTGTCGAGTCCTTCTCTCTTTTTGTCGAGTCCTTCTCTCTTTTTGTCGAGTCCTTCTCTCTTTTTGTCGAGTCCTTCTCTCTTTTTGTCGAGTCCTTCTCTCTTTTTGTCGAGTCCTTCTCTCTTTTTGTCGAGTCCTTCTCTCTTTTTGTCGAGTCCTTCTCTCTTTTTGTCGAGTCCTTCTCTCTTTTTGTCGAGTCCTTCTCTCTTTTTGTCGAGTCCTTCTCTCTTTTTGTCGAGTCCTTCTCCCTTTTTGTAGAGTCCTTCTCCCTTTTTGTAGAGTCCTTCTCCCTTTTTGTAGAGTCCTTCTCCCTTTTTGTAGAGTCCTTCTCCCTTTTTGTAGAGTCCTTCTCCCTTTTTGTAGAGTCCTTCTCCCTTTTTGTAGAGTCCTTCTCTCTTTTTGTAGAGTCCTTCTCTCTTTTTGTAGAGTCCTTCTCTCTTTTTGTAGAGTCCTTCTCTCTTTTTGTAGAGTCCTTCTCTCTTTTTGTAGAGTCCTTCTCTCTTTTTGTAGAGTCCTTCTCTCTTTTTGTAGAGTCCTTCTCTCTTTTTGTAGAGTCCTTCTCTCTTTTTGTAGAGTCCTTCTCTCTTTTTGTAGAGTCCTTCTCTCTTTTTGTAGAGTCCTTCTCTCTTTTTGTAGAGTCCTTCTCTCTTTTTGTAGAGTCCTTCTCTCTTTTTGTAGAGTCCTTCTCTCTTTTTGTAGAGTCCTTCTCTCTTTTTGTAGAGTCCTTCTCTCTTTTTGTAGAGTCCTTCTCTCTTTTTGTAGAGTCCTTCTCTCTTTTTGTAGAGTCCTTCTCTCTTTTTGTAGAGTCCTTCTCTCTTTTTGTAGAGTCCTTCTCTCTTTTTGTAGAGTCCTTCTCTCTTTTTGTAGAGTCCTTCTCT
Source organism: Caprella mutica (assembly GCA_947561585.1). Lineage (NCBI taxonomy): Eukaryota > Metazoa > Arthropoda > Malacostraca > Amphipoda > Caprellidae > Caprella > Caprella mutica. The sequence continues at coordinate 99,447 of CANNZV010000331.1, read as the reverse complement.
CTTTTTGTAGAGTCCTTCTCTCTTTTTGTACAGTCCTTCTCTCTTTTTGTACAGTCCTTCTCTCTTTTTGTAGAGTCCTTCTCTCTTTTTGTAGAGTCCTTCTCTCTTTTTGTAGAGTCCTTCTCTCTTTTTGTAGAGTCCTTCTCTCTTTTTGTAGAGTCCTTTGCTCTTTTTGTAGAGTCCTTTGCTCTTTTTGTAAAGTCCTTTGCTCTTTTTGTAGAGTCCTTTGCTCTTTTTGTAGAGTCCTTTGCTCTTTTTGTAGAGTCCTTTGCTCTTTTTGTAGAGTCCTTTGCTCTTTTTGTAGAGTCCTTTGCTCTTTTTGTAGAGTCTTTTGCTCTTTTTGTAGAGTCTTTTGCTCTTTTTGTAGAGTCCTTTGCTCTTTTTGTAGAGTCCTTTGCTCTTTTTGTAGAGTCCTTTGCTCTTTTTGTAGAGTCCTTTGCTCTTTTTGTAGAGTCCTTTGCTCTTTTTGTAGAGTCCTTTGCTCTTTTTGTAGAGTCCTTTGCTCTTTTTGTAGAGTCCTTTGCTCTTTTTGTAGAGTCCTTTGCTCTTTTTGTAGAGTCCTTTGCTCTTTTTGTAGAGTCCTTTGCTCTTTTTGTAGAGTCCTTTGCTCTTTTTGTAGAGTCCTTTGCTCTTTTTGTAGAGTCCTTTGCTCTTTTTGTAGAGTCCTTTGCTCTTTTTGTAGAGTCCTTTGCTCTTTTTGTAGAGTCCTTTGCTCTTTTTGTAGAGTCCTTTGCTCTTTTTGTAGAGTCCTTTGCTCTTTTTGTAGAGTCCTTTGCTCTTTTTGTAGAGTCCTTTGCTCTTTTTGTAGAGTCCTTTGCTCTTTTTGTAGAGTCCTTTGCTCTTTTTGTAGAGTCCTTTGCTCTTTTTGTAGAGTCCTTTGCTCTTTTTGTAGAGTCCTTTGCTCTTTTTGTAGAGTCCTTTGCTCTTTTTGTAGAGTCCTTTGCTCTTTTTGTAGAGTCCTTTGCTCTTTTTGTAGAGTCCTTTGCTCTTTTTGTAGAGTCCTTTGCTCTTTTTGTAGAGTCCTTTGCTCTTTTTGTAGAGTCCTTTGCTCTTTATGTAGAGTCCTTTGCTCTTTATGTAGAGTCCTTTGCTCTTTTTTATTTGTTCCCTTTCTATCTTTTTTTTTTATTTGTTCCCTTTCTGTCTTTTTTTTTTATTTGTTCCCTTTCTGTCTTTTTTTTTTATTTGTTCCCTTTCTGTCTTTTTTTTTTATTTGATAACTTTCTGTCTTTTTTTTTTTATTTGATAACTTTCTGTCTTTTTTTTTTATATGATAACTTTCTGTCTTTTTTTTTTATATGATAACTTTCTGTCTTTTTTTTTTTATTTGATAACTTTCTGTCTTTTTTTTTTATTTGATAACTTTCTGTCTTTTTTTTTTATTTGATAACTTTCTGTCTTTTTTTTTTATTTGATAACTTTCTGTCTTTTTTTTTTATTTGATAACTTTCTGTCTTTTTTTTTTATTTGATAACTTTCTGTCTTTTTTTTTTATTTGTTTACCTTCTCTCTTTTTTTTTTTATTTGTTTACCTTCTCTCTTTTTTTTTTTATTTGTTTACCTTCTCTCTTTTTTTTTTATTTGTTTACCTTCTCTCTTTTTTTTTTATTTGTTTACCTTCTCTCTTTTTTTTTATTTGTTTACCTTCTCTCTTTTTTTTTATTTGTTTACCTTCTCTCTTTTTTTTTATTTGTTTACCTTCTCTCTTTTTTTTTATTTGTTTACCTTCTCTCTTTTTTTTTATTTGTTTACCTTCTCTCTTTTTTTTTATTTGTTTACCTTCTCTCTTTTTTTTTTATTTGTTTACCTTCTCTCTTTTTTTTTTATTTGTTTACCTTCTCTCTTTTTTTTTTTATTTGTTTACCTTCTCTCTTTTTTTTTTATTTGTTTACCTTCTCTCTTTTTTTTTTATTTGTTTACCTTCTCTCCTTTTTTTTATTTGTTTACCTTCTCTCTTCTTTTTTTTATTTGTTTACCTTCTCTCTTCTTTTTTTTATTTGTTTACCTTCTCTCTTCTTTTTTTTATTTGTTTACCTTCTCTCTTCTTTTTTTTATTTGTTTACCTTCTCTCTTCTTTTTTTTATTTGTTTACCTTCTCTCTTCTTTTTTTTATTTGTTTACCTTCTCTCTTCTTTTTTTTATTTGTTTACCTTCTCTCTTCTTTTTTTTATTTGTTTACCTTCTCTCTTCTTTTTTTTATTTGTTTGATCCTTTTCTTTCTCTTGTTTGATCCTTTTCTCTTCTTTTGTTTGATCCTTTTCTCTTCTTTTGTTTGATCCTTTTCTCTTCTTTTGTTTGATCCTTTTCTCTTCTTTTGTTTGATCCTTTTCTCTTCTTTTGTTTGATCCTTTTCTCTTCTTTTGTTTGATCCTTTTCTCTTCTTTTGTTTGATCCCTTTTTTTTTGAGCCTCTTCTGTCGAATTTGGTCTTCATTTCTCTTCAATGTTTTCTGTTCTTGCTGTTAATCGTGTAACTGATAAATAATCTCAATTCGTGCTTTATACATGTAGCTATTCATTTTTCTAATAATTTATCATATTCTACTTGGTTTCATGAAATATTTGTATATTTACAGATATTTTCTTTTCAGATTCTTAGTCATCTACTTCTGCTTCACCATCAACCTGAGCTGCTGTCTCCTGTCGTATATTCTCCTATTGTTATAGCTTTATAGCTAAGAAAATGCAGGAGAGAATAAATAAGAACAATAGAAAATACAAAGAAAAAAAAAGCAAGAACATCAAAGGAAGAATAAGAAACAAAAAACAGAAGATCTATGAACAATCGAAGTTACGAGGCCTCCAATAGAATAAATTTATGTAGACTTACAATTGATAGCTATAGCTACTTATTTTCAATCTATATTTCTAAATATTCGCTTAATTTATTATTAAATAATGTTCACTTTTGAATATTATAATATCTTTGTTTTTGTTAAATAGAAAATGTGTTAGCTTCTAATTTATTTTGCCATTGTGTTACTAAATGGAGGTGGGGCTCTATCCTGAAGCTGTCTGTGATGAATGGAAGAGAAGGGGTGTGGCGTCCTTTGGGTCCCAAACTGTTGTAATTTGGATTATGAATCATCTTATTTTATTTTTAATATCTTTATCATTTTTTTAATGCTACTTACAGTTTTAGAGGATAGCGCTAGGGTTATGCTCTTCAGCTACGAGGTTCTAGATAGTTGTGATAGGGTCAAAGGTTTCATTTCCTATCACCTCTTCATTTTCCTCTTCCATCTTTGAGTGCAGCCACCGGTGTTTGTGTCCCTTTTCATCACATTCATTGGTAAGTGACGGCATTCACGAAGTAGCTTTTCTGCATCCATAAGCTTGTCACCAACGGTGGTAAGTGACTTTCTTCATGGTGCCACTTTCCTTTCTGACTGTTTCTTCCAGCCCCTTGTAAGTAATTTCCTTTTGACGTCAGCTATATGGCCTTTGGTTCCGAAGCAGATGCTAAACCCCTACTAAATTAATTATGTTCCATCATTGCAGTTGTAAGTTAGTTTGTATGTGAAAGTAAGTGATTAACGAGTCTGTCTTTAATGTACGTTGAAGCATTGAGATTGTGTTTACTTATCCACTGGTTCCGGTTCCCTTAATGGACCTCATCCTGTAAAGAAGGGTCACCTGTCCTAATATTATTCAGATACATAACGGTTGCATAATTAAAATGTTATTTTCTGCTGCATGTCTCCGTAAAATGTGTGTGATTCAATCCTAATTTCAATATATTCTTCTAATTGGGATTATTGAGAGTTAATTGAAATATTTCAGTATAATAAAGATAATTTCTGAACTGTTAATGGCTAATCTTAATTTATCAATTTAGTCACTGATTTTCATGTTAGCATGCTTCGGTAAAATCTGTAGTGATAAAATAATTAGTTTATTCGAATTTTTCAAGTAGTTTGAATTTATTGACTGTAAAATTAACTGCTAGCTAAATAAAATTAGGTATTGCAATTTTTTTAAGTGTTGATATTGTATCTGTTTAGGACGATTCTATTTTATTTTCATCTTTCACTAGTTTGCTAAAAAAAACTTCATTTGATATAAAATATGTGAATTATGTCAGAATTGTTAAATGTAGTTTTCAAAACACTGCATTATTAAACTAAAAAATACAAAGTTTCATTCAACTGTTAACTACTGAACAAAAACAGAGTAGGAATATATCGATGACGTCAACTATCTATCTATAGGTAGTGGAGTAACGAAACAGTGTGTTTGTACTGCATTTTTCAAAAGTCAAGATATTCCGATTTTTTAGTCTCAAATGAATCAGAGGCCTTGGATATTGGTTTTGTACCATCTCTTTATTATACGTGAATGACAGAATTGACTGCTAAATAGTAGGGAAAAAGAAAATTAAGTCAATAACGAGAAGTACATATTTTGTATGTTTTTCTGTAATACAACTCATTGGCAGTGTACAAGGGCCAAAACGCAATATTCTGTATATACATAACTATTCATTCTCAAACATAAATATCTTCCTTACTCTAGTTTGAGCTTGATTTCAAGAGCACGTTAGTTCATGAAACCTTAAAATTAGTTCCCGTTCTCATTCTGAATGGCTTTCAAACGTGTACTATTATTTTAAAAGTTAATAAATTTGGCATAGTAGTACCAGCTACAGTTCTATCCTGAAGCTGTCTGGTGAATGGAAGAGAAGGGGGTGGAGCCTCTTAATTGGATCTGTTGTAATTTGGATTTTTAATTGTCTTTTATCATTTTTTAAACGCTAGTTTCAATTTCGGAGGATAGCCCTAGAAGATAATGCCTACGAGGTCTTAGATTTCGTGTTAGGTAGGCTCTTCAGCTACATTTATTGTCAATTCTTCATTCTCCTCTTCCATCCGCGAATGAAGCCACAAGGCGCTTTTCTTCCGTTTTTTCACATTCCTTGCTAATTGACAACTTTTACGGAGTAGCTTTTCTGCATCCATAAGCTTGGTCATCAACAGTGGTAGGTGACTTTGTTCATTTAGCTACTTTTCTATTTGGCTGCTTCTTTCAGTCCCTTGCATTTAAATTCCTTTTGACGTCGATATGACTATTAGTTCTGAACGCTGACGATGCACCTCTACAAAATTAATTAATTTAGCAGCCATTATATTAGTATAAACTACCAATATACCATGAATAACTCGTACCTCAAAACAAATATTAATTCATCAGCCTTACAAAAGAAGGAATAGAGGAAGGATGAATATTCTAAAAATACTAACTTTTTCTCCATCTTCTGGTCAAATATTGAATAAAAACAAGCTCTTATGTCTATTATGAATCATCGAATACCGTAATAGTATATCACGAGCGTTTTGATATTGATTGTCTCCAAGTTGAGTGGCTCACAGTTGCGTGGTTCATAGTTGAGGGGCTCATAGTTGCGTGGTTCATAGTTGAGTGGCTCACAGTTGCGTGGTTCATAGTTGAGGGGCTCATAGTTGCGTGGTCAGAAATCGACTTAAGGATTTTCTTGTGATCTCGGTTTCATGGCTCAAAGTTGATTCATGAGTGCTAAATCAAATTTGATCCAGTCCTTGAAATAGGTAACTAAAGTCAATTTTGATGTTAAAATTGCGTTCATCCGGTCAAATAGATGTTATAATGTGAAATAAATTTTTTTTTTTAAATCAACTTTTTATTATATCTGAAAAAACAGAAAACAGTCTCAAAGTTGAGTTAAAGCCTTATGTAATGTAGAAAATGAGCCAATGCAGGAAATGCAAAATTTGTATGATTTCCTGCATAGAGACCCCTTGGCAGTGTTTAAGTAATAAAAATTAATTTTCTGAAATCACATATATGTTCATTTTCATAGTAAAATTACTCTCTAACTCACTTTTGAACCTCAATTTCGAAAGTGAATAAATCTCGTAAATTTGATTAAACGGACAATCTGTTAGTAAATATGTACGTTAATATGTATTAGAATGACACCAAACAAAGGAAATAAATATCAGTGTTTTTTTCAGCTAAATAGATGAAAAATAGTAGGTGGCTCTAACTTGACTAAAAATTTTATATAGGTAATATGACTTAATATTATTTACATAAATAGGAATGATTGATAGTTCTTCTATAGCGAGACTTGGTAGGTAACCATAGGTAGTAGTTCTGTGCTTACCTCATTACCCAACAGATATCTACCTACCTAGAACCTACCTAAAAAGAACTATTAGCTACTGAGTATTAGATAGGTAGTATGTACTTACTTATAGAATGGTAAAAAACGTTTCTATGTATGATAGTATTGCTGAAAATTCCATCTGATTAGTGTTATAAATATTTTGAAATGAAGCTGTAAAAGAATAAGATGTGGTTATCTGCTTGCTGGTCCTATACTTCACATGGATGATGGAGTTAACTGCGATGAATACACAGTGAAGGATATGCTAAATTGAATGTTAGTGACAGTTGTGTTAAAAAAATTCCGACTGTCGCCAGCATTCTTTTGTTTATCCTTCCTATAAATCTTCAGTCTTCTATTTCCCAATGCGCAAACCATATCTACTCATCAAAACTCCAATAGCTACAGAAAAGATACACTCCGATACAAGAGATGCAATAAGTACCACTGTACCAGCACGTATGTACTCCTAATCATTAGCAATAATGAAGTTATACTAGCATATATTTTTATTATGAGCAATTGTAAAATAACATTCCCGCAATATCCCCGCGATATTCCCTACCGATGTTCGCAAAATGTCACCAGGGGATATCGCGAAAATGTCCGTTTTTGTACTTTTTTGGGAACATCCCCTGGGAATGTTCCCGGAATATCGGTAGGGAATAAACATCCCCTAACGATGTTCCCGGAACATTCCCTGGGGATATCCCCAAAAAAGTACAAAAACGGACATTCTTGCGATATCCCCTGGGAACATCACGGGGACATCGGAAGGGAACATCGCGGGGATATCCCGGGAAGGTCATTTTGTTGCCTGGGATGTCTGTAATCAATATTTAAGTACTTTGTATTTAATATAAAAGAACATCCTAACCATATAAGCTATGGTATATATTTTCTTTCAGTATATTTTCTTTCAATCTCCCATTTCTCTGGACCAGATGTAAGGATTAAGTTACAGGTCAAACTTTTTCTCGATTGGCAATAAAGAACTTTGTGTTCCTTTCCCCTTCTTCCAATTGACTTATTGATCTAAAACACATTCGGTAAGAGAAACTTTGTTACTCTTCCTTCTTTACTAAGTTGATAGGAGAAAAAAGTTATTTGTAAAGTATGTTTACCAGGCGATTCACTATAACTAATACCATATAATCACATATGTACTTGTTAGTTGAGCTTGGCTTCAACTCTAGAACTACTAAACAGTAAATTTGACAGCATTTTATTTTCATACATATTTATATCATACACTATCATCGGTGGATACTTGAAATTTACTGACTTTTAATGGCAACGATATGGCAGTTGGTTCCAAAGCAGTCATTAGTACTTTTGTTTAATATATTCTTACATTCTTATCCTAATACATTTTAATGCTTCATATAAACTCCTTCACTATCTAATAAAACAAGAATAAAACTTTCATCTCTCCGTCATACCCAATGATTTGTAAATATTTTTCCACTACTGATTTTTCTGCTGATACTGGCAAAGCTTGTGGTCGAATTCCGGTGTTGATCTGATTGAAATTCAGTGCGAATTCATAGATAAATCTTTTTGAAATACCTGCAGCCATTCGTGAAGTACGTTTGATAAATGGCAAAGGTTTTTATTTAGTTCCTATACATGCCTAAATAAACAGAATTAAAATATATTTCTAGAGGAATATTTGAACTAATAAATATCGGTTCCTCAATACTATCCAATAAACATATCAATATCTTATTGTAGGATAATATCTTTCTTTCAATTTATTTCCTACTCAATATATTATTGAAAAAAGCTGTAATTCAATTTATTTCTTACTCATTATATTATTGATGAAAGTATTATTATTATGTCAATATAATTTCAATTTTCTCTGTAATACACTGAAGCAACATTATTCAGCGTATTAAAATTGTTTCAGTTAATATATCAAGTATTTATCACTTCCCACTAATTGCTACACATATCAACTCATATTCTATTTAACTGTTAATTATCTCTGGAACAACAAATTATATTATTTCATCTGGAATAATTTATTAGTTTCAAGATGAGATTAACTTGAATAAATAATTAATCATGTTTATAATCTCATAAATCAATTATGTAAGGTAATCAAAGATGATATTCTATTTTATATGATTATTACTTTTAACAGTATCGACCTTATATTTTTGTGATGCCTATTAAAAGTATCTTGAGAATACGTTCATGGCGGAAATAATTATCATGCGTTGTGTTCATTGACCCTGTTGAGTTATATTGTAATATATTCCATATTTTTCTCCGTTATTCTATCAAAATCACTCAATTGTAGTTTCTTCATAAATAAATTTGTTATCCATATATCCAAACATTCATCTAATTGTCTATAAATATCGCAAAAAATCTTTTTTATCGCAATCCTATCCAGTCTGTCTGCAAGAAAATGGCGCCCCATCAATCTCTCCAATTCTGACATCGTAAATTCTCGTTGTTGTGAGAGATGCAACTTCGTGACCTCCATAATGCAGAATTCTTAGGCGGAGTCGTCGTTATGAATGACGTGGGCTGCCTAACCATATATTGGTTTATTATTATTTATGAGAGCGCAACATGGAAGGGATAAGCTTTGAACTTTTGCATGGTGCTGGTGATTGGAACTAACTGGTTGACTCTGAGGAAATATATTAAAGTTTATTTTCAATTTGTACCCTAATAGAAATAAAAGAAAGACGTTATTAGCAATATATGAATGAACAGCAAATTAACTCTAACTGGGACACTGTTGGTAACGTAGGGACAAAGTAAGAGCTACAATTTGGCAACTTTTAGCATTAAAGGGACATAGTTAGTAATCCAATTAACCTTTATGAGGTAATTCCCAATTGGAAATAGGAGCAGGTTTTAGGAGTAGTCACCCCGACAGCCAGGGAGCTGCGTAAAACTTCTAAGGGCACCTGCTCCTATTTGCCAAGCACGCTGCCAAACTGCAGATGCGCGGCCTTTATCCAAAACTGCTACAGTCGTGGATGAGAGCAGGTCTCCAGAAATATTTTGTGCAAAAACAATGAATTTGTATTATCCCCCAAAGCGATGAGTTTGGCTCCCACGTTGCGCTTTCGTTGCTCTCTGATTGCCATTGTGACTACTCTGATCGGCTAAACCGCTGCCTCTAACCTGTTCCTGTTTTCAATCGGGTTGGATGTGCTTTATATGCACATCACTTTTTAATTACTTTATATCTTTCATGACATTCCTTTAAATTAATCGGCCTTTTTTGACTTTCTTCCTACATAAATACCAAATATATTTTTATATTTAAAAGATAAAAAATATTTACGTACCGGCGTAAATCACGTATATTAGGAAATCAGATGTAATGTTTTGACGTGTGGCAACAAATTTCAATTACAGCTCAGTAGCCTCTAAAAAACAAATGACAGTCCACGTTTTCATTGAGAACACACACATGCGCGATCTGTGAATGGGTCACACTCCACATAATCACAGCTCTGCTTTCTCAGTTGCCAATGTCTTATATACCTATATATTTAATTTTTCTTATATGTTCAATGTTCTTACTTGAGATTTGGTACACATTAGTTATATATACTAAAAACTTGCAAAAATACGGTACCGTTAGTTTATGAAAAAGACATGTGTTTTTAAAACACATAGTCAATCCTTCCGGTACCTTCTGAACGTCAAACTCATTAGGGTTAAAACATTGTTATCAATTTAATGACACAGTTCGTATTCCATTTGGGAAAGTTAGCAATATTCTATGTAGGTTCACAATGAGTAATCCAATTAAGATTCTGTTAGCATAATAAGGTTAGAATGATTACACCCTTTTGGGACACAGTATGTATGTTGTTTCTAACTTATCTAATCATTCTCAAGCACATCACCCTCCTCCACCTCACAAGATACACACCAGACGTTATTCTTGACGAGCAAGTATACAAATCTTTAATACTGAACTAGTTTCATCGAACCAAAATCATAATATTCATTATTTCTACCTTATCTCTCAAGCACATCACTCCAGGAGATACACACCAGACGTTATTGACACAGTCTGTCATGGATCAGGATGATTGATCTGCTGAGTGTTGACAAATAATTTGGACGGAGGTTAAGCATACAATCATTTGGGATAGAAACCTATTTTAATATAAATACTCCTGCACTAACGGGCAGAATATAAGTGATTATATTGAAAAGATTCAAACTCAACGGGAAATCCATAATATCAGAGGTTATTTAAACTCTGCGTTGAAGGTTTTTTTCAGTTTTTTTAGTTTTCAAAAAAAGAAAAAAACCTTCAACGCAGAGTTTAAATAACCTCTAATATTAATTGATTATAATATAAGCTTACTATTAATTTCTGGTTGGTATTAAATTATTATTTAAAAAAAATTGAATAAAAATAATATTGCAGCAACGAAGCAGTTTTAAATCATAGAAAACATTATGTTGAGGTTGGATAAATGGTATTATAATGAATTTGTTTCTCGTTCATTTGGTGGTATTCAATTATCAATATTCTATAATGCTTATGGATCGTGAAATATTATTTTCTATCCAATTTAAATAATTAGCCATGTCTCTCCTTTGAAATTGAATTCACTCATTAACCCTAGTAACCTAGCACACAAAAGTGTGCTCACTGACCTAGCCGCTGATGCGGGCACGGCAATCCTAACTGAAAAACTTACAAAATCTTAACACCTTCATTTTATTTTAATACATCTTTTGGTAAACGCCAAAGAATATTTTTTTTAAATAAAATTAACGGCGCTTATTACTCTGCACGGAGCTAAACGAGGTGGGGAGTCACTTAGACTCAGCAAGCCGCTATAAGGGTTATAGATAACTGAATATAATGAGACATTCACTCTTATGTACTCATACACACTAGTGTATCTCATGATTGGAGAGAGCTCTGATATACACCTAATATATTTGACTGTATGCTCATAATATGAGTATTTTAATATTCATCTCCTTCTTTTTTGTTTAATCGTATGTAATTACGTGAAAAAGTAAAATTCATTGTAATCAGCTTTCAAATGGGTTTAAATAAAAATTAAAGAAGACTGGACCGCTTGCGCCAGTGACTAGGTTACTAGGGGTAATTATCTTAGGTTCAAGCAAGTATGTATGACAATTCGCCATAACACAAACAAATTACGTAGTGAATATTCCCATTGATAACAGTAAAATATATCCCTGACACCCCTCATTGCGAGATATTTCCAGAATATCATTGCTAAAATGTGGCAAGAAAATCTTAGAGATTCTCCATACAATATTCAGGCAATAAAAAGTGGTTATAATGAAGTATAAAGAACGAAAGAATATACTCCTCAAGTGATGTCCCGGAATAGAAGAATATTCTTCCTTATTTTAGAGGTTATTATATAAACCTGATGGAGAAATGAGATCGGCATAAAATGATATTAAAACGGATTTTATATTTGAAAATATTTAATATTTTACAAACGTGATGGGAATTTTGTTATTAAAAAACTCTACATTTTTGTTGCAATGATTTTTTTTTTCAGATTTTATTGTTCCGTTCGATTGCTAGGGTATCTGCTGATAATTATTATTATATAGTTTTATTTCACCTCCTCTAACCTCCTTTCATATCCTGTCAACTCCTCTTACCTTATCTCACCTCCTCTCACCTTTTCTCTATTAATATTTAATATTTTTTTCAATAGGAAATTATATTTATTCAATTTACTTCATTCTTACAGCAAAGTTTCTGAATGAATAATAATAATTTTTAGTCTTTAGAGAATAATAATACTATTACATTCACTCTTCATTGAAATCATTTATAATTATAAAACTTTTATCTAAGGAGGAGCCTTTTTATTTCGTACACTTTTCATAGAATTATTTCATTAATGTTCTAATTTTTATATTTTATATTTTTAAAAACAAAATATTTCATTTGCTTTATACTTGAACGAATTTAGGTTCAAGTCATTATTTATTGGTCAAAATACAAATTATTCATAACATCTTATAGAATATGTTATTTTCACAGAGAAGATTTTTTTAAAAAAATATCACAATTTTTTAAAAGTAATTCACTTTGCATTCTGTTTTTTTTTCATGAATTTCCTAAATAATTACGCATGATTACTAATTATCGAAGGTGATAAATGGTAAGATATTCACATTTTGAACATTTATTCCAAAAGAAAATATGTGTATGCCAGTCGTGAGATAACTGAGTGGGCCAGAATTGCCGTACAGATTGGCTTACCCCAGCCATTTAACAGTAAATACATACGAAAATGTTGTTTCTTGTAATTAGCTGTTATTCTCTTATTTTCAAGGCATCATTATTTTTCAATTCTACAATTGGATTGAAAATCAAATAAAAGTTCATATGCTATAAATTTATCAATGAGTTGTGTCGTTAATATTTTATAGAAGTTTTAGTGTAAGCAGGTTCGCCAAAACAAGTCCCTAGGTTAGTAAATAAACTTTTGATGACAGAGTAATAAGGGTTAAAGCATTTGTTAATGTAACTATAAGATATTTTTGAAAAATAAAATAAATCATTTCCATGCTTTCAATTTCTGAGATTGTAGAGACCATCATATAATAATACTAACATTTTAATATATATCATACTGGAATCATACAGTTTATTTTAGATTAATAAAACATAATGAAAATTTATGTTAACGGTGCATCAATCAATAGGCAGATAAAAAATATTTACAACGTATCACGTCTTTTATTCAATGGTTCAGGGTGCAATGAATTCAGCATTCTTCTGTTGTTGTCAGAATTTAGACACTATTCCTATTTCTATTGAAATATTAAGGTGTGCCAAAAAATGATATGATTGATGTTTCGATATATCCTTTTGTCACATCAGTCTATTTCGTGGTGGTAAATGGTACAATCAAAGTAATAGAGACTCTCAGCGAATCCTGTCTCTGATGTCAGGGGATATATTTAGACTATCCTCATTCTTCTTGGCAGATTGTTTGGGTATATTTCTTATTTGTAGAATGGGGTATTTTGTAGAATTGAGGGGAAATTATTGATTGTAGTATTTTAAAGATATTTGGTGATGTTTTTCTGTTTTCTAATAAATTGGTGATATATGTAGTATTGCTTTATATTTGAAGTATAAATATACAGTGTCGCTATCCACAAAATACTGAAATTTTTGATAGGTAAAATGGGATAATCGCTTCATATAAATACTGAAAAATAACAGCTCAATTGATTATGCAACTTTTCCGTAAAGAAAATAAACACGATAAACCGACTAGCTATGACATAATAACTGAAGAAGGTGCAAGTTACCATGGAAACGATGACCTTTTGCAATAGATAAGAAAGTATGATTCACTCCAGCACTGTACTTATACTTATCATATACTATGTATTTATGTTGATAAAATATAAGGAACAGTCACAAGAATAATATATGAAAGAGGTTATAAGGTATATTAATTTTCCTGATAGTATGTACATCATATTTGTGAATCATATTGCTGATAAAACATCATCACAGTGACTCTTTTCTCTGAAAGTACACCATCACAGTGACTCTTTTCTCTGAAAGTACACCATCACAGTGACTCTTTTCTCTGAAAGTACACCATCACAGTGACTCTTTTTTCTGAAAGTACACCATCACAGTGACTCTTTTTTCTGAAAGTACACCATCACAGTGACTCTTTTCTCTGATAGTAAATCATCACAGTGACTCTTTTCTCTGAAAGTAAATCATCACAGTGACTCTTTTCTCTGAAAGTAAATCATCACAGTGACTCTTTTCTCTGAAAGTACACCATCACAGTGACTCTTTTCTCTGAAAGTAAATCATCACAGTGACTCTTTTCTCTGAAAGTAAATCATCACAGTGACTCTTTTCTCTGAAAGTAAATCATCACAGTGACTCTTTTCTCTGAAAGTACACCATCACAGTGACTCTTTTTTCTGAAAGTACACCATCACAGTGACTCTTTTTTCTGAAAGTACACCATCACAGTGACTCTTTTCTCTGAAAGTACACCATCACAGTGACTCTTTTTTCTGAAAGTACACCATCACAGTGACTCTTTTTTCTGATAGTACATCATTACAGTGACTCTTTTTTCTGAAAGTACACCATCACAGTGACTCTTTTCTCTGATAGTAAATCATCACAGTGACTCTTTTCTCTGAAAGTAAATCATCACAGTGACTCTTTTCTCTGAAAGTACATCATCACAGTGACTCTTTTCTCTGAAAGTACACCATCACAGTGACTCTTTTCTCTGAAAGTAAATCATCACAGTGACTCTTTTCTCTGAAAGTACACCATCACAGTGACTCTTTTCTCTGAAAGTACACCATCACAGTGACTCTTTTCTCTGAAAGTAAATCATCACAGTGACTCTTTTCTCTGAAAGTACACCATCACAGTGACTCTTTTCTCTGAAAGTACACCATCACAGTGACTCTTTTCTCTGAAAGTAAATCATCACAGTGACTCTTTTCTCTGAAAGTACACCATCACAGTGACTCTTTTCTCTGAAAGTACACCATACAACCCTAACTCTTATTTATTGTAATAGTTACAGTAGTACCAATATTATATCATATTTTTGAAGACAGTCACGAGAATGCAAACCCTATTCCTTATTTGTTGTTTAAAAGTACATGAGATACTTTTTTAAAAGCACGTGAGATACACTCACTATATTTTCAAACTGCTGATCAGTTATGCATAATCCATATTCACTTTGAGTTTAAATCTGTTTACAGATTATGTTATTCCAGGTTTCAAGTATTTAGTATTGCATAAAAGAGTCTTAAAATTATCCTTTTTATACTAAAAAAATTAAATTAAAATCCTAAATCTCCTTTCTACCCACTCTGTCTAAGACCGAATCATATTGTGAAGTAATAGTAAGAATATATTATAAGAACTGCTGATTAGGCCACTCTGCCTCGAAGACCTCTATGCCGCTATGAGGTGAAATAGTCAGTTATGCCACTCTGCCGTTTTGACCACAGATTTGTGGGTTAGGACACTCTGTATATATATTTGCCCTACAATTAATTGGTGATATGTTACTGCTGATTATAAATTTAATATGGAAAATTGTATTGAATTGTTGTTTTGATACAGTGGTAAATTGTTTTACAGATTTTAATCGAAAATCATTATTTGTAATCAATTATGATATATTATTTATAATTATTGCTGAATTGTCATTTGTAATCAATGATAATTAACACACATAACAGTAACGATCATTCATGTACGTATACAAAATAAATAGTGTATTTTTATCATAGTTCATGCGTATTTCCCTTTTCCTTTTTTTATTCTTTTCTGTTCCCATCGAATCTCGTCTAAAGTGACGGGTTAATTCTGGTCGACTGGACGCAAATTCTGTACAATTCAGTCTCTGTAATTCGATTATTCCAACAAAATGACAATAATTGCGTTTTCTCTTCCAATTCGATATGATTTGGACTCTATTTTGGAATTAAAAACTTGGTTTATAACCTGGATTTGTAGATAATATGATTCATTCATTTCTATCAAAAAAATCCAATTTCAGCCTAAATTTCATACTGTGAAGTTTCCTCATTAAATTGAAAAAACACTTGATAACATATTTAAATTTATGATAGACAAGATGGAACAGATGCTAAATAATAACAATTGAATCTCAAACAGATGATAAATAATAGCAATTGAACATGGAACCGATAATTATTGATTGTAATTGAACATAAAACCTTTGATAAATTCATACTAAATATATATAGCAGACTGTAAATAATAATATACAATATGGAGTAGATGATTAAAATAGTAATGATAAAATTGAGAGAGCAGAAAAATTGCAATAAAGACATTAAATATGACTAATAATATCAATTAGAAATGTAAAGATGAGTATAATTAACAGTAAATGTTATATTCTATTAATCATAATGAGGAATGTAATGAACTCTAATTTACAGCTAATGAACAGTGTGAACAAATGAAAAAAAAACTCGTAAATAACTTTTGCTCCATGTATTACAATATAATGAACAAATATACGGAACAATACGCTTTACCTATGTATTACAATATGATAATTATAATGAACTAATATGTTTATTGATATAGTTGCCTTATTTGCATAATATAATATTTATTTTAAACAAATATGTAAGCAATACATGTACAGTGCGATACCGTTTTATGACTACTGTAAGTAGAAATATTTAGACATGCAATTGCTCTATGTATTCGGATATAATTAGATTAAGAAATTGAACATTATTATATTATTTGAATTTTGCAAATGATGGTGTTTGCCAAATTAATATACAGTCCCATTTACTTTAGAAATGTATTAAGATAACCTATTCTAAATGGTTAAATGTTATAAATGAAATTTTTAATTATACAAACTATGACTCATACTTGTGTTATAATTACAGCAGTTTTAAAATGTATTGTCCTTCATTTTATATAAATGTTTCAATCCTCTATATCATTTGATAAGATAATCATATAAAATAGATTAAATTAAAGGTCAGGAAGTTGTTTTTTTGATTAATGTTATAAATATTAAATCCATTTACACTTCCCAATACATTAGTAGAGCATTATTTCTATAAATATTTGTCTTCATTCAATGATTGGGTCACGCAACCAATTTTCCTTGTAAATTATTATAACTATGTTGATATTAGTAACACATTGTAAACAATGAGCAAATAAATTGGCAATTATACTTGAATAGATAATGCTAACATTGCCGGAAATATTGGTTTGTTGTAAAAAAAGGTAAGGTACGTACCATAGAAATTGATTGTGAGATTTCATCAGCGAATTTATCTTATAGCTGATGTATTGTAATAGTTTATTAGAAAAATGTGTCTTTTTTGGTTTATATATATTCTTTATCAATTGAGATATTTCATTGATCAATTAATTTCATTAGTTGATTTAGTAAATCTGATAATTTTGTTGTTAGTTTGAACAGCTTCAATAAATTGTAAAACCATCGAAAGGCCTAACGTAATTCTGCGAATCTACCTCTCTCTTTTTATCAGGTTCACTATTTTATAAATTTAGATTTATTGACTTACGAAACTTTGATTTTCGTGAAGAATATGAAAAAGACCCCACTATTGGCAATTTAAATATTCAAACAGTTCAGTCAAAGGAAAATACAATGAATTATCCTGCAATACTGTGAAGTTCACTTTCATTTCACTCATTTGCATCAGAGACACAAAATGAATGATTCATTTTTAACATCGAATACAGCTCTGAAAAAAAAACGGATAAATAACTTCAAAAACTGCTATTGAAATTCCAGGGAATTCCAGAGGAATTTCTCATCATTTGGAATGAAAAGTAAAACTTGAAAGAGGCAAATAATCCATAAATATTCATATCTTTTCATATTGATTTATAACTTTCACAGTATTGCCCGAATATTGTTATAATATTACCAGTAATATTACTGTATTGCGACAATATTGTTACAGTAATGACATTATGGAACAACATTGCCAATATTGTTTGCAACATTGGCAATATTGTTACAACATTGCAATATTTTTGCTACATTGGCAATATTGTTTCAACATTGCAATATTGTTTCACAATAGCCAATATTTTTACACCATTACCAATATTGTCAAAACATTGTCAATATTGTCAAAACATTGCCAATATTGTCAAAACATTGGCCATATTGTTGCAGCATTACTAATATTTTTACACCATTGTCAATATTGTAACAACATTGCCAATATTGTAACAACATTGTCAATATTTTTACACCATTGCCAATATTGTAACAACATTGCCAATATTTTTACACCATTGCCAATATTGTCAAAACATTGTCAATATTGGTAAAATGTTGAGGAAATGTTGGCAAGATGAAAATTGCTACCTCAGTACTATAATGAATAATTGAATATACCGGCTGTGAATGAGTGTACAACGTACATACTATTGAAATGATAAAACTGGATATGAACATTGACCTATTGGTGAGATATCATCATTTTAAAGTATTATTTAATTAACATTTAACTCTTTTCACCAGCATTGCTATAAATCGTTATAATATTCTATTACCATTTATTATCATCATTTGTAATATTATAATATCATTACCATACATATCGTGACGAAGGTGGGAATCAATAACTGTTCATAATAGAAATAATATCCATTTAAACCTACTATATACGGTCACACATCCTAGCATCTCAAAATATCTCAAGAAAATGACGCTTTCAACAGATATTAGAATTTGTGTTGCAAAATACGAATGATTTTATTCGAATAAATCCTTTCATGACAAGCTTCAGTGAACCTCCGAGAATATTTGAAATACTTTGCAGAAAAAAGAAAAGAGGATCTACGGATAATGGAAATAGGATCAGGTGCTATAATACCTATGTAAAATAGATCTCCATACACTAACTATTAAATAAATTCATGGGATTTTTAGTATAAATGATAAAATGAAAAGTAATACAGGGAAGAGATGTAAGTACAAGGTGCTAATTGAATACTGGAGGTAAATTATAAAAATTACATTAAAATTTATAAACTGTAGATATAATGATTAGGCCTTTCCACTGTAAATTTAACTTTCAATTAAAGTCTCAATTCTGTTATAATTAAATATAAATCCAAATGTGAACAGTTTCGATTTGAATATATAATTACCAGTTTTGATTTGAATGTATACCAGTTTGATATAAGCAGTTTGTATTATAATGTAAACAGTTTGAATATTATTATTTTGACATAAATTACGTACTTAGTAAAACAATGAATAAATTCAACACTTGCACAACATAATTTATTTCTATATTTTAGAGTTGGGCCAAACTGCTAAATTCTTGAGAAATTTTGAATTGTACAAATGTGAACATTTCGTCTGTGGAATACAAAGAAACATCCTATAATGCTACAAAAGCAGTTTAAGTTTATATAATATGCCAGTTCTTTATATAACAGTCGTGAAAAAGTTGAAATATTGTAGACATTCATGAAGGATATGCGAGTCATTAGCGATAAGCTTGGCAGAAGGATTTCAAATTACTTAATGACTGTAAAATGCATATATTCGACTGGATACTATAAAATTTGACTAGATACTATAAAATGTAAATGGTGGGTTTCTCTGAAAGAAACCTGTAGTCACTGACCATTGGTTTTTGATCAGTGGTTTTAATTGATAATGAATGAGTATTAATTCGACGATAATTTAATCGTATTTGTTAAAAATAGTATTATATGGTATCTTACTAAAAAAAACTTGAAAAATATGTCGATGATCATACGGTTTAATAAAAGTGAATTTGTTACGTGATCAATCATGCTATACTACATACATAAAAAATAGCAATATTATTGGTAATAGAAATATGATTTATATATTAAAAGAATATTTTAGTAATTTGATACTACATAAATAATTCTTTGTCTTATTGAACACTAAAGAGAAAAAAAAGAAATTATATTTTTACCGTTATTGAAATGAAGTCTTATGATAACTAAACGGAAGAGCTCGCGATCTAAATATAAATTACCACATATTTATTTTTTGGTTTTAGGCGCGAATAATAATGAAAGATTAATCACTTATAGGGAATGCTATTAAAAGCATATTTGAGTATTATTGTGCATTTCAATATTTAAAATGAATACTTGAAACCAGTGATGACCGTTTGGGTCACGAATTTTGTCTAGTGTACACAAACAATTAATTTAATATATATATATATATATATATATAAAATACACATATTGAATATAAAAAAATACATGAAACAAATGAATAAATGATGTTATAAGAATTTTTTTTATTCGTATGACAATAATATACTTTATCCTGTCCTTATGTAATTCAAGATACGATTTATTTGCATCGTGGATGTACATACGATATACGAGGGATAGAATTTCTAAGATATGAAAATTACTGCAAAATACTTACATGTGCATTGTGCACTGTTGAGACAAAATGAAACTTCGATAATTCTAGAAAGTTGTGTCGAAAAATGTTCATTGAACTATTTGTTTAAAGACGAATATAAATTCTATTTATATTAAATTATGTACATTAACGTCTCAGTACTGCATGTGTGCATCGACACAAATAACTAGGTAGTTATGTTGTATGTACAACAACATAACTGTCAGTAATTCATGAAGAAAATGTGATATAACTCAAAGTCAATGCGCAAAACTTCTTTGTAATTACATGTAAAATTAATTGAAATGCCGGTGTGTTTCCCGTCAAAAATAATTGTTTTTAATTCAACAATAATTTGTTTTTCGTTGTTAGGTTACTTTTAGTGAATCGAGTTCAATTAAAATTCATAATTCATAGACTAATACTATAATATATAGATGAAATACATTTAGAAATTGAATTGAATTGAACTCAAATTTCATATTAAGATATTCCCCTTCTTATCATAATTGCATTCTTCATGTTTAATACCCGTCGAGTAAAGCAAACATTAAAATAGTAAATAAACACACGACAAGAATTATTAGTATAGATAAAACTGCGAAATATGTGTTTTATCCAAATTTCTTTATTCAATTACACAGTTTTCATGTGCTTTGGCAATGTATATGCACACATTTGAGAATGATGATAAACAGTAGTTTTTATTTTTATGTAGGTAGAAATGATTTATTGTATAATAATGACCAGATTTCATTAATATTAGGTAGCAATGTTTCTCGTGACAACTTTGTGTCATTATTATGGCAATATAAGCTAGGTTTGGTAAGACCTTGCATAATAAGTTAATAACGAACTAATATAAAATATTTCTTTAAATATATTAGGTATCAATTATGTAAGAACGACTAAATAACTTATATAACTAGTGTAACTTATAACTACCGTAAACTTTAATTTGATTCACATTCTCGATACTTCCATCTCGTTTATAAATTAGGTAAATATTAATATTTTTTTATTTCATATATTATCGAAAAAAGAGGAATGCTCAGATAGAAATCGAGAAAAGGAAATATATAATGAACTTATTAGAATACTTTGTAACTGATCACCTATATTGTGTTGTATTTCAATGAGATTTTGTATGATGCTCTCTTCGATAATTTTAATAGTTTTACAAATTTATTATTGCCCAATATGCCACAATTTATTAAATTGACTTATTTTCTCTAAAACTCGTTTTCTTTATTATAAAGAAAAATATGCGTATTACATGTTTTTTTTATTAACATCATAACCCTATTCAATGTTTCTGTTTTATAATCTCCAATTAATAAAATGTACGAAGAAAGCATTACCACTCAATGTATTTCAAAATAATAAATGGAGAAATGATTACAAGAGTAATGCATTTATTGCATCAAATCCTCTTATGAAAAATAAAAATAAATCTTTGATGTGAGAGGTTACTCAAGTCAATGTGATTTATAATTCTGATGCAGTAAATGTATTTCCATCAATGTAACAACATTGAAAAGAAAAATAACAGAAATACTGTATAATTATTGTATCATTGTATCAACAACAATGAAATCATTAGGATTCATGAGTAATTTTCAACCTATAGTATGGAAGTATTTGTTTATATGATCATGTAATTCACAAATATTCTCCGTATTTATAATTTATACTCATAATTTAAAAAAATAACTTCTTTAATTTAGAATAATGCAATCAATTTAATAGAAACATGATGAATATATAAACATAAGTTATTCATAATACCTAAATACTTTCAATATAACTAATTTACGTATTTTGCAAACAAGTCTTGCTTTTATAATTGTTTGCTAAATACAAACAATGTCATAAAAATGATTTATGTTGGTTTATAGAAAAGATTCATAATAGGAATAGAAACAATATGCAATTGTGCAACAATATGCTGTAGCACTATGAGGTATTATATGTTGGTTGGTTGGTTGCAAGAAAAATGTCAAGCTTTAACATTTGATATACATATATTATAACATCATGGCTTACTTAATTATATAATTAAGTAATTAAATTATAATTAATTCATGAATTATAAATCAGAAAATTATAAATCATAAAATTATAAATTATAAATCATAAAATTATTAATCAAATTAATTAAGTAAATTATAATTAAGTAAGCCATGATTACATAATAAACATATATATATATACCGGGTGCTCAATAAAAACCTGACACATTTCAATGTTTAATAACTTCTAAACTAATCAACATTTTTAAATAAACTAAACTAGAATATAAACCTAAGGTTTGGGAGTTTGTATCAAGTATACCAGATTTACCATATATTGGATATATTTGCTCAATTTTTCATCTTGTCAAGTAAGCTGAAACCTGCAGGCATGCCTTATTCACCACAGGAAAGGAGCAAAATAGTCGAGTTTTATCTTCTTACAAGTTCTCTCGTATCAACGCAGCGAAAATTCCGTTTGCACTTCAACGTGCGTTATGCACCAACAAAAAACATAATTAAAAACCTTGTTGATAACTTCAGAAGAAATGGATCTATTCTCAATCACAATAGTGGAGCCTCTGGGAGACCGCTCTGAATGAAGGTGCGCTCTGAAGAGAACATCGAGGCTGTCAGAGCGTCCGTGTTTGAAAACCCTAAGAAAAGTTACAGAAAGAGAGCTCCGGCTCTATTAATTAAACCATCATCGATGTTAACAATGCTTAAAAAGACCTTCAGTTGACTTCTTATAAAATGCACAATGTTCAACAACTTAGTCTGACCGACAAAACAGCCCGAAGGGAAATGTGCTTACGTTTTCATGAAAAAATGGAAAAGGATGACGACTGGATAAACAACGTTTGGTTCAGTGAAGAAGCCCACTTTTATTTGAATGGAAATGTCAATTCACAGAACTGCAGGACATGGAGAAATGAACCTCCCGATGGAGTCAATGAGCGTCCTCTTCACAGAGCTAAATGCACAGCATGGTGCGCTTATTAGTGCACACGGGTTAATTGGTCCACTGTGGTTTGAAGATCGTGGCACGACTGTTACGATTACACAGGAACGATATCGAAGGATATTAGACTCTTTTCATGCTTTATTGCAACGTCACCAAGATCTTCAGTTTGAATCTCAGTGGTTTCAACAGGACAGTGCACCACCTCACACGGCGAATGAGACTATGAGGAAGCTTGAAGAGATGTTTAATGAAAGGATCATATCCAAGAGAAGCGACTTCCCATGGTCTCCACGTTCTCCAGACCTCAGTCCTCTAGACTTTCTTCTCAGGAGTTATTGCAAAGAAAACGTTTAAACCAATGCCCCACAAAGTGTACCAGAACTTAAAAGGTCAATTGAGGACTTCGTTCACAACATTCCAAGAGCAACATGTGAACGTGCCATTGCCAACTTTGAGCGCCGGATTATTGAATACATCAACCGAAATGGAGACCACATTGAGCATAGAATTTAGTTCTACATAAGTTACATGGTAATAGAAATAAAAACTCCCAGTTATTCTCTTCATTTTACTGTTTATTTTATGTAAATATGTTGCTTAGATTTTAAATGATTAAACTTTGAAATGTGTCAGGCTTTTATAGAGCACCCGGTATATATTATATAATTTAATTTGGGAAGTATATCAATCACGCTAAAGTTTTTTTTTTAACTCAAAAAATAAATGGATAGAAATGGATAGAACACTTATGTGAGTGAATGAAGCCTTTAATGTTACCATTTCATTCAGAATTGAATGTATATCACATATTTTTCAAATCAATTTATATTAATAATCCCATATACAAAAATATATATGTGACATACTAAAATCGAGGTTTATTTAAATATTAACTAACTAAGATCTATAATTCTGTTACTATGTTTGTTGTACAATTAAGGAGGTTATTTTATTTCAGTATAATAAAACAAATTAACAATAAAACTTGAATGAATGTATGCATAGCAATAACATGAGCATTGTACATATAAGACTTGTCTAAAATCTTCACATGATTTTCATTTATCAATTACGTTAGGACTGTACTTGACGTGAGACAACAATCTCAGACGTATAATATATTTGTGAATGATACTATAACATTAGTTTTACCTATTTACCGTTAGTTTCATCTGTACAAGAAGCATGATACCTAACACAACTCTACATACTAGTTAATTAGGACACATGATCACCTCCTTCATCAGATGATTTGATGAGTTAATTTGGTGTTCATCCGCACAATGTCCAAAGTAAATCCGTTCACTTCAGTTACCGCATTTTCATTAGCTTCATACAAACTCTTCATTATTAGTTACGATTTGAAAAGCTATTGTCTAATGGATAAATGAGGTATCGATCATTCGAAAGCAATCCAATTCAAACAATTGGGTGGTTAATAACCATTAAAGAGCTAACCGAACAGTTGTTGATGGGAGAATAGACAATGGAGCCTATTTCTACTTCAAGTTCAAATTTGAACACTGTGAATTATAATATCAACCTCACTTCCAATACTGGAAACTTTAAATTTCAAATTTCACCTATTAATACTATGGCCGGAGAATCTCTCTAAATTATAAATATAAAATCTTTTAGAACATTATTAATAATAATAAAACATCAATATCAATGATGATAGTTATTTGTCATGTGACTCCATGTATATTATAATAATTCTTATGAATATTCATGGTTATTCAAAGAGAAGTAGAGACCAAAGGCAACATTTGCATTTCTATACGCAATGTGTTTGTAACTTCACTCTGCTGATGAAATCAGGAATTCTGGACTTGAGATCTCCATTCTGAAGTAAACCATTGAAACAATAGAACTGAATTGAGATCTCAAATGATCGAGTAGTTCGTATAATTGGAAAACTATGATGATCCTAAAAAAATATTTTACTTAAACAAATATTCACAGTTGTACTTAACATCATTTTAACTGATCAGGTGATCCGCCTTACACCTATTTTGATTTGATTCCTATATCTTTTTAAGTCACAATATATATTGTCTAATTTGTGATAACTAGTAGTTAGGCAACCTCAAGCTGTTAAACATCTGAAAACTGTGAAGTCTCATAATAAACTGTACTCATTGGTGATTTTGAACCGTCATTCCCCCATCTCTGTCACGCAGTTCTTTTATGTTCTTATCACAATTATTACAGTATGCGTTCGATTAAACACTATATTATTATTATGAGCTAAAAATATATCTTTGATTGATAATAAAATGATCCTATTTTAAGGGAAAATATCATTCATATGATTAATAACAGAGAAGTTAATAAATAAAATATAACACTAAGCATATTCACATATCCACTAAATCCTCTGCAGTTATTTTTACCAGAGTACATACCTCCACATTTCCTTAATTTCTCTCCCTTTTAATTGTAAGTTGTAAATCAACCGTTGCCAAGTGAAATACTGGAGAAGGAATTTGGTCTAATTGCAGCTCTTTTGAATAGCATTCATAACAACCATTCCAAGTAATTAGATCAGGGTTTCTGTAATAAAATCTCCTCATATACCAGATGAAAGACGACCATAGTTTAATGTTAATGGTACACTATGAATATAATTCAAACTATTTTCGAAATGAATTTAACGCAATTCTTTTGTAAAAGATTGCATAGCTTTTACCTAAGTTAGACCTATGAATTTTAGTCAATATCAACTTTTTTAGCTAATCAGTGAATTATAGTCATGAGCATGCGGTTATTACTATTTGTTCAAAGATGCAATTCCTTCATAAGTAATTAGAGATTGTTTAATATACATCTACAACATCAATTTATAATTATACTCAAAGTCATAAGTATTTATTATAATTTAATCAGTGAATTAGGGTCATGAATGATATTGAGAGATATACGGTAGTGGCGAGTATACTAGTCCGATTTGTCTTCGAGATAAACGAACATAAATGTGGCTGATGTTAGCACTGTATATTAAGTCTAACTGAAAAGTTTTAGGGGCTGAATAGTGTGAAATGGAATCCAATGGGTTAAATTAAGAAAAATGAACGGATTATACATAGCTTCTTTTCAATAAGCTCCCAGTTGGAGAATTATAATCTAGAAATCATCTACAAGAAACAATAAAGATATAAAAAATCAGCGTATTATTATAAGAGAAACTATGTGACGGACAGACTGACCTCCTATTTGAAGGACAGACCGAACTTATTTGTGACCGACAGACCAAACTTATATGTGACAAAAACTCTGACAATTACCTGGTCATTTGTTCATATTATTTCCCTATAAATAATTTGGTTTAATAATACATATCCAATAACCGTAAATTGTTTTTCAATATAATAATCTAACCTTAATAAAGTATTATTAAGATGAACTAAAGCTGCCTTTGATATTTTGCAGTTCACTCGTGCAATATTTTATTACTTTATGATTCGATCAATCAATTAATAATGAAGATCAAAGTGTTGTTCAGATTTGAAATTAAAAGGGTGAGCATGAGTTTGATCAAAGTTTAAATATATTTGATATTTACAGTTTATACAGTTATAGTTATAATAATTATTATATATGATTTTTTATTGCTAATAATCGTAGTTACAGTATGAAACAATACAATATAATAAAAAATGATACAGAAAATTTAAGGCTTGGTATGTATTTACAAGTTCATTTAGTTATACTCAAAATAAGATAATATTAATATGGGTAACTATCTACTATCACCGCATCATTTTCCTCTTCCATCTGTTAATGCAGTCAACAGTCAACAGTGCTTTCGTCTAATTTTGCAAAATTAATGACCACTACAATCGATTGGTGGTAGCGTAATTTGCTATGAGCCACTTTTCTGTGCGACAACTAGTACAAAGTCTTTTGTATTTGGTACTTTACTTTAACCTTGAGCAAATTTATTGTATCGAGTAATTAATTTTGTCATTAATCTTTTAAATTCTTTCATATTTTCGACTATGAAGTGAATCTAGTGGTGACAGTGCAGCTATAGTTTTAGTGCACGCACTTCATACTATACATATAGATATAGTATAGTGCACACAATGAAATGAAGAGGACTCGTCTCTAGATTTATAACTTCTTAGTTAACCATATTGCCAGAAACTGTGACAGTGGTACCTACAAAGAAAAAAATAATTAGTCATCATTTATCAATAATCTGTTTTCAATTAGTTATTCCATAAATTGAATACAAACCTAAGAGAAATTATTCTTTTAAATTTTAAAATATGAAAATGTAGATCGTAAAGGGAATACAGATTTATATAGAAAAAGTTTTTGTGAAACGATATGGGTCAAAAAGAAAAAAATTCGATAAAAGTGAAGCACATATGAACATTATTAACACTGAAAATCATTATTGGGACTTCTAAAATTTTACTATTAAACTCTAGTCAGTTTAAAGACATGTCACTGAAGAAATTATTTTACGAAATTTTAGATATCACTTTTAGGTCCTAGCTAAATATTAATAAACATTTCATAGTTTAAATGAACATAGTGAATCCATTTACAAATAAAGTATAGTCTTGACCGACCGCCCACCGTTGTGACGAACAAACCGCCCTCATGATAGTTAATTACCATACTAGTTTCTTTGCAATCACTAGAAGCGAAACAGACGAATTAGCTAACTAACAAATTAACTAACCAACTAACTAAGGACGGAACACGCAGAATTAAAACATGAGGTTGTAAATCTTCTGTAAATTAGTCTCGCAATACAATTATATTATAATCTTGAAAGGGATTGGCATTCGGCAGCATAATCCTTACTGATTTTCTGATATGAATGATTGCATTGTTGAAGTTATATCCGATTATTTAATTTATATATGAATTTGAAGAGCTTGATATAATAAAGCAAATAATTGAGTGGAGAAATAATTGACATTATTATAATAAGATTAGGTGGATGGTCGGTAAATTTATATACAGAGAAGAATAAGGCTAAGGAGAGAATATAAACAATTTATTGAACCGTATACTAGTGATTTTAGATAATCATAATTGATTCTTGTTTTTATTTTACTAGACAATTTCTTGCTTGTATTTTGCACATTAAAGAAAAGTGTCCGACTAAAATGAACTCTAATGAATCGGGATCTTTTCTTTTTTCTGTGTGCATTTGAAAATAATTGAAATAAAATAATAAAATATAATGGTATTATAGTTACTGACTTTTAAAATAAAATTATTTAGTTAGAATAAATACAGGCAGACTTATTATATTAAATAATTCAATTAAAAAAGTTTCTATTTCCTGGGTGCTTATGAAAATTAAGTAATAACTATTATAACGAAAACAACAATTTTTTGTTTCACGGTCGCATTTGAATATGAAATAATAACCATTTCCTTGAACAGATCGGCATTATGGCGATTTGGAAGTACATCTTTTAAATAATGGAATAAGTGCTTAGTTATTGGAAGGTTTCACATTTTCGATCATAATACATGAATTATATTTCTACTCGTTATTTCAAATAAATATAGTGTTTTAATGTTTCCACAAATCCACTTCAGATTACAATCTTCGTCATCAAGGAAAGGTATTCTCATAAAGCAGAAGTCATTAAATAACAACGTGTATCAATGATATAATTATATTCGCATTATTTTCAATATTTTAAAATGCGCCCACTAAACAGAAGAGATCCATGAAATAAGACACCATTTATAATATAATAGATGAAATGATGCGTTGTTCAATTAATTAGGCATTTAATTGGTTGATTCAAAGGAATTAATTTACGTAATAAGAGCAGACTCAGATGTTTCATTGCAGTTTTGTTTATTATTTATGTCCAATTAGCATTCATCTCTATTAATAATAATCAAAAGGAGACACAATATCCATTGAAATGAATGTATGACGCAAAAGTGAAAAACATTAATTTGCTATATAACAGTTGAACGCCCATCCCCTAATTATAATGCAGAGTTAATCTGCAACTAATGCACATCAGGTGTGTTCGATGTTTGTTTCACCTGTTTGATAAGATACTAATTACACTTCTGCAACACATTAATTAACTCTCTAATTAACCGTCATTGTCTTGACCAATTAACCGTCATTGTCTTGACCAATTACTAGCCTATGATTTTTTTTTCCTTTTAACTGTATAAAGAGATGCATAGTATTTCTTTCAAGTTCCATAACATCTTGCATAAAAAAATTTGCAAGTTAGGAAATAATATCAATCTTAAACAAGATAATTCATTCTCCACGTATATTGAAATTGTAATTAAAAATACCTTATCGATCAATGATTTTCAATTCAAATTTCTGTTTTTCCGTCTCCAGATTTTAACTCACTTGCATTATAACTTTCCGTTATAAGAACTTCTTTCAATTAACAAAGTATGACTTTTTTACCACTTCATCAGTCAATGAACGACAGGTTGGTTCTAAGAAGTCTTCAGATGTCAAATGTTCCTAACTTTACTCGCTATATTGAAGGAAAAACTTACCTAATTACCCAGTTTGTTCTCAATCAAGAAATACAAACGAAAAATATAAAACAGATTAAATTCCGTGATATCAAACTGTTCCACATTTTTGAGCATACGAAAAAGGATATGGAATAATTAATATTTTATTTTATTTAAATTATTTATTATTGAACTTTCATTGTAATTTTTATATATTTTTTTTAATAAAGGAAAATGAGGAACAGTCTTGTAACTAAGAATATACCTTAGAGTTTTATATCACCATGAACGAAATGTGTTATAAATTACCTAACTACTATCGATATTATTAATAACGTCAGATATAGAATATAAATTTAGAATTTGGTTGGATAGGAAGTGTTGGTAATGAATTTGAACACAATCATTTCACATGTAGGGTAAGTTCCTAATTGTCGGTCAGTACTACATTTTCGGACACGTAAGAAAGAACGATATAATAATAATTATTTATTTTTATTTTTTATTGGTATCCATGACTAATCCGTAACTAATGTAGTACTGACCGATAATTAAGAACTTACCCTATGGAAGCTTGTAGCCTTTCAAATTTCTATTGAGTCTAGAAAAGAAACCAAACTTTTCTTAATTATTTATATTTGACCTCCAAAATAACAATAGGGATAATTTTAATAATTATGAAATAAATATCAATGATTCAGTTCATTGAAAAATGACCGAGTCTGGGATATAATCAAAGTCTATCAAAAATAAATCAGAGTCTCTTATTTTTGATTTAGGAACACTGCATCACTCCATTAGAGCTGTCATTAGGAGATTATTGCCGTCATTACTGATTGGTATAATTAGGAATTAATGAACTGTAGGTAGAAGATAAGGGACATGACAGGTAATCGCACATGAGATTAATTAACGAGGAATGCAAATGGAACGGCTATTGTGTTCAATGTTATTGTTTTAATATGGTTATCATTATTTTAATAATACACTTAACAATTATTAAATAGATTATTGTTTATAATCTATACTGATGATTTCTGTAGTGTGTTTGATTATTTATTTATTTATTTAATTATTTATTTATTTGGTGTCTGCTTATACACGACGGATTTTAATCATGAAGAATGTAACTATGATACGCACGGCAATATAATTATTGACTTGATATTTAAATCCCCTGTTTTTGTTGAAATTTTAGTTAAATGTATTACACACTCGTTATATGTTTAATATTAATTTCCTGTTAGACTAGCTCAGCTATATTAAATAAACTATTGTTTAAATAACCATGTATTACTTTTAATGAGGAACGGACGTAAGGTCTAAAGTCTATCACACTTCCGTCGAGTGTTAAATACCACTGTTTGTAGAACCCTAAGGCAGTCGGTTCTTTACATTACTCAGTGAGAGATGTGTTCCACTCATCTCTCAATAGACTTCTAATTGTATAACATATTTACTCTTTAAATAAACTCTATGTCTTAACGTTGTTAACCCACTGTTATTTAACCTAATTCTAACAGGTTATGGGCCCAGTGAACGATAAGAGTTTATAAATCAAATTATGTTTAAACAAATTAGAAGTTTATAACAGTAATAAATATAAAAACGAAGTGCAGTGAAAAAGTGTTAACCTATATGAAACATATCACTCGAACGCTTGTGTAAGCATATCGTGTTAACGCGCTAATGAGGTCAATTATAATGATTGCTCTAGCGAAAAATGCACTTGTTTTATAATATAATTATTTAGTATTTGTGCGGAAGAGGTGTCAAGAGAGGTCACAAATTACCTTTAAATCTGTGACCTTATCCTTTGGTAAACAGTCTTTCAACAAAAGGTTCTTGCGAACTAAGACTTGTGTTGCTGTTCCAATTAAATATTAATAATTATATTCAGTGAAGTTATTCTTATGAATTAGAATAATTTTAAAACATCAAATTCAGTTAAACAGTAAATCAATTTAACTGCTTTGGTTGTTTATGTTTGTTAAGTATTGAATGATAATAAATACTTTCAACAAAAGGTTCTTGCGAACTAAGACTTGTGTTGCTGTTCCAATTGAATATTAATAATTATATTCAGTTATTCTTATGAATTAGAATAATGTTAAAACATCAATTCAGTTAAACAGTAAATCAATTTAACTGCTTTGGTTGTTTATGTTTGTTAAGTATTGAATGATAATAAATACTTTGAAAACATGTCTTCAAATAAGTTACCGGGGATTGTTCCCCTAGACGGAAATAATTACCCTACATGGAGGATACAGATGCAGATGTATCTCTTAAGAGAGAAACTGATGGACTTTGCTGATGGAACTAAACCAGTTCCAATAGATTCCGATTCAACTGATGTTAAATCTGCCTATGCGAATAACATGAATGAAACTCTTGCTGATATAGTACTATCCATTTCTCCGGATCAATTGTACTTAGTTGGACAACCCACGGATCCACAAGCTGTCTGGACCACTCTTCAAGAAACGTTTCAGAAAAACACGTGGGCTAACAAATTTCGTCTGAAGAAAAAGCTCTACAATTTAAAATTGAAGTCTCCAGAACTACTAGACTCTCATTTGAAAGAACTAACTGAAGTTTTTCAAGAGCTTGCCTTGTTAAATCAAGTGATCAGTGAAGAGGATCTCCTGTCATCACTACCAGGGCCGTTTGAAGTGCTTGTCACCGCACTTGAAGCTCAGACAGACATCCCTAACTGGATTACCGTAGCTGACACACTCCGGAGAGAAGCTGAAAAGTTGAGTATTAAATCCAATAATGCATTAGCATTATCCAATACTCAGAATTATGCTGGAGTAAATAAACAGTCCATCATTTGCCATTTCTGCAAAAAGATGGGATACCTGAAAAAAGACTGCTTTAAATTTAAAAGGTCTTCTCAAACTAACAGAACTCAAAACCAGCCAAATGTTGTAAATGTAAGTCATATAGAACTAAATCACACAATGTATGCTAATGATATCGTTCTTTGTAACAAATATGCCGACAGTAATATTTGGATAATAGATTCAGGCTCTTCATCACACATGAGTGGTGATAAAAATTTATGTAAAGATTTTGCAAATATTAGCAAACCTATCAATGTTAAAGTAGGAAATGGAGATGTCTTACAAGCTATTTCACTAGGAAATGTTTCTGTTATTGTGAATATACCAGGTGGTGGAAGTAGAACATGTAAAATAAATGATGTACTATATGTGCCAAATCTAGCTTTTAATCTATACTATCAGTGTCAAAAATGACAAGTAATAATAAATCTATTATTTTTGAAGATGATAAATGTAAAATTTTGAACGAAAATAAAGAGTTAATTGCTGAGGCTAACTGTGTGGGTCAACTCTATTATCTTAATACTTTAGTTCATAAAGCTGCAGTAACTGTTGATCAACATAAAGTAAACATTCTATGGCACAGAAGGCTCGGTCATATAGGTAACGACAACTTGACTAAAATGATCCGAACTAAATCATTAAATGGTCTGGATAGTAAATTAAAAGCTATAGAAGGCGTGTGTGAACACTGCTGTAATGGGAAAATGCATAAAATACCTTTTTCTACAAGCATTAAGAAAAATTGTAAACCTCTTAATTTAATCCACACAGATGTCTGTGGGAAAATTACTCCCACTTCCAGGGGTAATAATTCATATTTTCTGACCTTTATTGATCATGCTACTTGATACTCCAAGATATATGTTATTTCACATAAGTGTGATGTGTTTCAGAAGTTTTTGGAATGGAAAGCTATGGTTGAAAATATTTATGAAAGGAAAATTAAAACCTTGCAGTCAGATAATGGAGGAGAATATACCTCAAATAAGTTTGAATCATATTTACGAAATGAAGGTATAAGTCACCAGAAATCCATTCCTAAAACTCCTGAACAAAATGGGTTAGCTGAAAGATTTAATAGAACTATTATGGAAAAAGTTAGATGTATGTTATCTGATTCAGGAATTGATAAGGAATTCTGGGGTGAAGCACTACATACTGCAAATTATCTAAATAATAGATGCATTAATTCATTTTTAGTAAATAAAACTCCATATGAAGCTTTAAATCTTAGAAAACCCAACGTTAGCCATATAAAAGTTTTGGATGCACAGGGTACGCACATATTTCTCGAGATGAAAGATCAAAGTTAGAAAATAAAGCTACCAAATGTCTGTTTATTGGCTATGGCACAGTTACTAAAGGGTATAAGATGTATGATGTTGAATCTAA
Organism: Caprella mutica; assembly: GCA_947561585.1. NCBI lineage: Eukaryota > Metazoa > Arthropoda > Malacostraca > Amphipoda > Caprellidae > Caprella > Caprella mutica. The sequence goes on along the minus strand of CANNZV010000331.1, from coordinate 65,636 downwards.
AAGAATCTTCTTTTCCAGGAATGTAACCTTTGATGAATCAATTTCATCTAAGATTGAGAGCCCTCAACTGAGTGAGACTCCTACCTCTCCACTGGTGTTCCATTCAGAAGATTCAGAACCTGCTGGACCTGAGAATCACACTCCTGACGATAATCCTCCAATAATCCTCCCTGAGGCGCAACCTGTACCAGCTATCAGTCCTAATGAGGATCTTAGACGATCGTCTAGAATTCGTCGAGCTCCTATTAGATATGGTAGTTGGGAGTATGATCAGTTTGAGGAGGAGGAGGAGGGTTTATTAGTCAATGGGAATATCAATATCGAACCTAGGTCGGTATCTGAGGCTCTTAATAGCGGTTCTGAATCCTCTAAATGGAAACATGCCATGGAGAGGGAATTAAATGCTTTTGAGAAACATAAAGTTTTTGAACTCGTAAAACCTACCTCAGATTTAAACATAATTAAATCTAAATGGGTGTTTAAAAGAAAAAAGGGATCTGATGGTTGAGTGGTTTCATATAAAGCTAGATTAGTCGCTCAGGGTTTTTTACAGAGACCTGGAATCGACTATGATGAAATTTTTGCTCCTGTAGTGAGATTTGAATAGGTGCGAACCATGTTATCTTTAGCAGCTAACCAAAAATTATTTGTACATCACTTGGATGTAAATTCTGCTTTTTTGAATGGGGATCTTAAAGAAAATGTTTATATTAGACAGCCTCCTGGCTATGCTATTCCAGGAAAAGAAGATTTAGTATGTAAACTTAATAAATCTATGTATGGATTAAAACAATCACCCAAATGTTGGAATGATGCGTTGGATGCATATCTTAAATCCTTAGGATTTATTCAGTCCTCTTGTGACTCATGTATATATGTTAAATTAATCAATAACTCTCCATGCTTCATTTCTGTGTATGTAGATGATATTATTGCAGCATGTAAGAACTATGATGATCTGACTAAAATCAAGATTGATTTAAGTGCTAAATTTGAGATGAAAGACTTAGGAAAATTATCCTATTTCTTAGGCATAAAAGTCGTACAAGACGCAAATAAAATAGCCCTAAATCAATCTTCATTTGTCAACGAGTTATTAGATAGATTTGAATTCAATAATTGCAAACCGGTGTCAACCACTGCTGATGTTAATTCCCATTTGGAACCAACTACTGATGATAGTGAACTAGTAGATAAAACTAAATATCAGTCAGCTGTAGGTGCCTTACTGTATCTATCTACTAAAACTAGACCGGACATAACTTATGCAGTTGGAAATGTCTCTAAATTTTGTTCCAATCCAAACACTAAGCACTGGTCTGCAATTAAGAGAATATTTAGATACCTAAAGGGCACACCTGATCTTGGCATTACATATGGTAATGAAGATTCTGAGTTGATAGGTTATTCTGATGCCGACTGGGCAGGAAACAGAGTTGATAGGAAAAGTACTTCTGGCTAATGCTTTATGTTAAATAATTCCATTATTTCTTGGCGCTCTGTGAAACAGTCATGTGTTGCTTTATCAACGGCTGAAGCTGAATATTTTTCCCTCTCTGGAGCCTCCCAAGAAGCTGTATTTCTAAATAAATTACTATTAGATCTTAAAGTACCAAATAAGAATCCTATAGTTTTGTTTGAGGATAATCAGTCAGCTATTTGTATTGCTAAAAATGCAAGAAATCATCCTAGATCGAAACACATTGATATTAAATTTCATTACATTAGAGATCTTGTTGCTTCAAACACAATTAAACTTGTGTATTGCCCCAGTGAAACTATGCTTGCTGACATATTCACTAAACCGTTGCCTATTGATAGATTTACCAAATTAGTTGAATTAATAGGCATGAAAAATATATAATGTCGTGTGAGGAGGAGTGTTGAAATTTTAGTTAAATGTATTACACACTCGTTATATGTTTAATATTAATTTCCTGTTAGACTAGCTCAGCTATATTAAATTACCTATTGTTTAAATAACCATGTATTACTTTTAATGAGGAACGGACGTAAGGTCTAAAGTCTATCACACTTCCGTCGAGTGTTAAATACCACTGTTTGTAGAACCCTAAGGCAGTCGGTTCTTTACATTACTCAGTGAGAGATGTGTTCCACTCATCTCTCAATAGACTTCTAATTGTATAACATATTTACTCTTTAAATAAACTCTATGTCTTAACGTTGTTAACCCACTGTTATTTAACCTAATTCTAACAGTTTTTACTCAATTTTTAAATGTTTTTTATCTATAAAATAATTAGACTATGCAGAAAATTTATTTTATTTAATTCAATAAAAGTAACTCAATAACTGGTAATAAATTGGTATTGATGATGACCCGTTATTTTTAACGGGAAAATACACTAGTAAGAACATAATTAAGTTTTCTCAATTTGGTAAGATCATGTTTTATTGTTTATATCTAGTATGAGATAGATTTAATCAAAAAATATCAAATTGTTCCACATTTTCAACCATATGAGAATAACTATACAATATTTATGATTTACCATTTATTTTGATTGAAAAATATAATTATTATATATTGGTATCTAACATGTGGACCCGTTCAATAATTCGTAATCCAATACGTGTACTGTTAACAAAGATTGAGTTCAAATTACAAATTTCATTATTTTCTAAAATAACCAAAGACTCAAATTATTGAACTTAAGGATATATTATTATTCTGTAAAATAATTAATATAATTAATTTTTTTGAGTGTAATCATTTTTTATAACTTTAATACTTTCAAATTAGTTCACTAATTGAACGTTTCTTGTAATCATGATCAGTTTCATTATTTATCAATTTCTTTTTCTTACTCCCTCTAATTCTGAGCCCTTACTAACGTCAACACTTACCCCTGGAGTTTGTTTACTTTGTCACACTTTTCCCCGGTAAAAAAATAAATAGATTTAGTGGGACTCGTGAGTAAAATCATATTGAGAAAAATATATATCTTTAAATATTTTTTAAAGACATATACCGTCAAGTTAATATTTCTAACTTGTTAGAAACATAGCTCCATTAATTTATTCTTTTGGAAGAAAATTCTGAAAGATTGAATTTATGATATTTATAATACCAGTTCACTTCTAATTTTCTAATATTTAGCCATTGAGATTTTTCGCCCCTTTTCTTTTGAATTGAAGAAAGATAGGTATAGTCAATTCAATATTATTTATTTAGATACCTGTTGTAAGCAAGAAAAATTATCATTTAAGCTTTAATTTATTTCAGATAATCATAGACAGCTTAAACGAAGACAGAACTGCAATGTTTGTTTATATAATTCTAATCTGAAATCTAGGAAAACTCCCTGTTGGAAAAATCCCAGGTGGAAAACTCCCAGTGAGAAAACTCCCAGTTAGAAAACTCCCAGTAAACTTCCAGTGATTTTAATTTTAATTCATTAATATGCCTTAAAATTGATAGTTTTATTAAAAATTTACTAAATTATACATTATATCAATAACAAATGTATTTCAAAATTCATTCATCAAATTACTTAGAGGAATTCATTTATTCTTTGGTTAAAGCTGTCTAAAATACTTTTGATTAGGAAACTACTTCAATGTTTGAATTATTTTGTTCATTTTAAAGATATTTCAAACAAACAAGCAGTTTCGTAATTTAAAGTAATTCAAGGTAATATTATATAAGGTATTAAAAGTTTTACTAGTAATAGTTCAATAGATTATCACTTCGTATAATTATAAACCAAAGACAAAGTTGAACGCATTGTTCATTTAGAACCTATTTCAAATATACAAACAGTTTCATAATGTAAATCCAAGTAAAAACACTTTATTTATTTATTAGATATTTGAAAAAAATTAGTAGTTTCGTAATATAGAATATTTTAACATGAACTCTTTAGTAATTTGTTAATGAAATTTGAATTTACAGTTATATTGTGATAATGTTTTATTTGGTAGGTTTTAGTTTAGCTACAAATTTTAATGCATATTATTGTAATAATCTTTTACTTGTTAAGTTTCTCTTAAACTACAAATATTAATGCATATTAATAATTAATATAAAAGTCACTAGGAGTTTTCCAAACCGGCAGTTTTCTCACTGGGAGTTTTCCACACTGGGATTTTTCTCACTTGGGAGATTTCCACACTGGGAGTTTTCCCACTGGGAGTTTTCTCACTGGGAGATTTCCACACTGGGAGATTTCCACACTGGGAGTTTTCTGGTCACCAATGTGGACTACTTTGAATGAAGAATACATATCTAAATTATTGGGAATAAAAAGAATTCTTTTGATAATATTTACCGTCAACTAAATACAAATTTCAAACCATCAGTAATTATTATCTAACTTATGTCCAACGTATATTATTGATGATGATAATTTATAAATGTGATGAAAAATCTGGTATTACAGTTCCGAGTAAATACAAGTAGAAAATATCTTATTATACATAGAGGTTATAATAATTAATTTCTTTTAAATTCGGTGTTACCTTTTGAACGGGTTTTAAACATTAATTGAAATATTGTAAAATCTAATATTTTGTTAAAAATTATTATGGAAAATTTAAAACGAAATAATTTCAGTGGAGTAAAAATGTTATTTTTTGTATCATTATTCAAAATATTTAACCAATACAAATATTTGAATAATATTTACTCAAAGCGAATTTCTTCAAGCTCTCCACTATGTGTATAGAATATGAACCTAATATTAAATGGCTATTAAGTTGTATAACTAATATAGCTACCATCATTATAAATCGTCACTAATATATAATTATATGTTACAAAATCATTATTATATATTAAAAACATTACATTAGAGTCACTGTAGTTGGTAAATTAATATACAAAGGGTAGTTATGTGGGGTAATTACTATTAACAAGAGAAGAAAATTAACGATGTGGAGAAATTAGATTACATTTAATAATAGAATTTCCATTAAAAAAGTAGATATTGTTGCCATTTTAATCTCACAATACTAATGCAATCTATGTAAGAAAATAATATGAATTGAACATTTCATATAATAATCGTGTTGACTATCGTTATTTAATCGGACAGTATGATGTTTAATCTTTCCCACTGACAATATTAATCCATTGGCTGCATGAATTAATCTTTTAACAGAGTAAATTTAAATGAAAGGATTAAGAGGGATTATATATTATCAATTTTTAAGCTCTTAAAGAATAATAATCCAATTAGGAAATCATTTAATGAAATCGAACATTATTCACTAATACACAGCAACCATTGACTGTGAATGTAAAAATAGAAAAATAATTAATATTCTTATTAACCTGTGATGAAATTCTGATAATTAATTATAATAAATATTAAATTTAACGAATAATTCTACGACGATAAACTATTTTGATATTTTTCTAAATATATATAATGTATGTTATCTATATGCTATTATTGATAAGTTATTAAAGCAATGCAATACCGACAATACAGTATGTATCTAAAGTACTATATTTAATGCCTATTGTTCTCACTCACATAATTACCGATTATATGTTCAATGATCGATGCTATTTATAGTGAATTCTTTTATTAACCATATATTGGCCGTAATGCCAATCAATAAATTATTAATTATATTATCAATTGATTTTGGATGGTTACTATATTTAATTCATAGAGATTACAATTTTCATATAATAACCCTCATACTCACAAATAATATAAAAATCTTTTTTTATAACTTTAATATTGAAAATGATAATAATAAGTAATCATATACAAAGTTTGTCTTGCAATATCAATTGAAATTCAACAGAATAAACTAATAGAATTGTTTTGGTAAAGTTACATTGTCAAATATTTCAATAGGAAGTGGCCAATGATTAACACCCTTTACGACCGGAATTGATTTTTTGTATAGTAAAATTTTATAAACTACTTTTAATATGTCTAGTAAGTAATTTATAATCAATATAAGTAATAATTTTAGTTAGTTTTTCAATGTCTTTTTTTGAAACATGTGACGCGATAGTCACATTCGTTACTAGGCTCCACACTTTCAAATTATCACAGTATAGTCCTCTATTTTGTAAGTGATTAATTGCCTCAATTTTTGACCGCATTTACATCCTGACTTCAATAGATTGGTCCCCATGGAAATTAAGTAAAGCATACCACCTCAGTTCAAGTAGAACCGTAGAATGTGAGTATATGTACTATATGTATTGTATATGTATGAACAATGGCACAAAATGAGCTATGTGAAAATGAATGGTATAACTCCATGGGACGATTGACTGTAGATATTTTACTATAAAGTGGAATTGCTATTCTTATGATTCAGATAAAATTGACTGGTCGTAATTGACTTTGTTCATACAGCAGCTTTTCTTCTGACTGTTCCTTCGAGCCCTTTGGATTAAATTTCCATTTGAAGTCAGCAACTTGGTCTTCGGTTTAAACTAGGAATTAAATTGTATCGCTGAAGAAATTGTAACCGTGTTATCATGCCATTTCGTCACTCTATTCACTTCAAACCAGGTCATTTCATCACTTTAGTTCCCATTCGTCACTCTATTCACTTCAAATCATGTCATTTCGTCCCATTTGTCATTCTATTCACTTTAATTCAGGTCATTTCATCACTTTAGTTCCCATTCGTCACTCTATTCACTTCAAATCATGTCATTTCGTCCCATTTGTCATTCTATTCACTTTAATTCAGGTCATTTCATCACTTTAGTTCCCATTCGTCACTCTATTCACTTCAAATCATGTCATTTCGTCCCATTTGTCATTCTATTCACTTTAATTCAGGTCATTTCATCACTTTAGTTCCCATTCGTCACTCTATTCACTTCAAATCATGTCATTTCGTCCCATTTGTCACTCTATTCACTTTAATTCAGGTCATTTCATCACTTTAGTTCCCATTCGTCTCTATTCCTTTCTCATCTCAATGCGACATCAGAATTTCTCCATTTGCATACCAATGAAGGTAATTTCCGGGTCTGTTTCTACCGTATCAACATACACAATTTGTATCCTAAACACAAGAATCATTTGCACCTATTATGAGTAACCAGTTTTGGCATGGGGAGGAAAAGAACAGGAAGGAAACAAAAAAAAGTGTTTATTTGTTACAAATAGATGTCTATCCATGATTTAGTATCACACTAATGAAGCATTTATATTGAAATGTGATGCATTGAATAATTTTCGATTAGATATTTAATATTTATTTTTTATTATAACACGAAATCGTTTCCCTAAAGTTATATGTATACCTGTTTCAAATTCCAATGCCTGTAGTGAGTGTAGACCAACAAGAATGTTGTGGAATTTCCTATTTAGATTCATCTATCTGTAATAACCACCTCAAAGGCGTTGCAAGATATTTCCAAAAAGAGTTAACCATACTTCCTACATAACTCTATCACACCATAGATAGCTGATACTAGTCCTCTATTACTCTACTTTCATATCAGGGAAACATTTTAAATATTCCAGAAGATTCACTGAAGCATGAAAGGATTCATTCAGATGTATTTCCTAACATCAAGATTATGATACGTACACCTTTATTGTGAAAATATCAGAGGATACATTATCTATGTGGCTTTCGGAGACTGTATATTCTATCAGCAATAATATTCATGATACGAAAAACAAAAAGAGTAGATTATAAGGTAACGTTTTTTCTGGGAATTTTATTGCATCTTCGAATAATTTACGTAATAATGAAATTTATTTATCAATACTAGGTACAATATATTAATGACAGCTGCTTGCATTGGTTTCTTCACATCATTATTCAATTAATATTTTTCACATTCTCGATATTCAGTGTCATTTAAAAAAAAGTGTATGAAAAATCCTAGTAATCCAGGAATAATCCAGTTGAAAATGCAAATGACATGTGTTTTTACATGGTAAATGGCAATATGGAAAAATAACATGTGGTAAACAGCTGATATAAGTATGGTAATTGATATGTTGATATGATGTGGTCAATTATATATGTATGTATACAATCTCTATTTAATATAGTGTTTACTATATTTATGGTTATAAAATGGCATAATCACATGTTTCTTATAAGTATTTATAATGATTAGATTTATTAAATGCGGATAACACATATTTATACTGTATTACCATATTAAATCCCTTAACCCTAGTAACCTATCCCTTAAAAGATTGTTCAGCCACCTAGCCATGGGGCGTGCGCGCCAGTACCTATTCACTAAGACTGTTATAAAATATCAACAAATTGAATTTTTTGATATTTTTTCTTCATAAAAACCTTAATTCACATCCATTGGTGAACGCCAAAGAATAATTATCCATTTAAAATAAAATTAACAGGCAAATATAAGAACAAATATTTCTTAGGTATTTTAATTTTTGCGTCAAGCCATTTTCCCCGCCAGTCAATAAATTCCTTATAACATTCACAAAAATAAAGAAAAATTTAACAAAATATAACTATGAATGTAAAAGGATTCAACAATGAAATAGATGCCAGGAAGACACATGTATCTTCAATAGTTTTTAGAATATACTAACTTGAAATTGGGTTCCGTTTTTTTTTGGGACACATATGAGTATCTTGCAATTAATTACATTCTTTTCTGCATAATCGTGTGTAATTATGTGAAAAAGTAAAAGTCATGAAAGACGGCTTCCGAATCGGACTGGTTACTAGGGTAAATAGGCTAGTTTACTATAGGGTTGAACTATATGATAAACATGTGAATGCCATATGGAATTGTTTGCAAGGATGATAGGCCATATAAAGGGAGTGTTTGTATGTTTCAAACAATAGCATCTCTACATTACTATCATCTAGTTTGCGTGTTTTCATAGTTTTCTCACTGTAGAGGTGATATTGCGTTAATATTTTCCATGTAGAAGAGCTATGAATTGATACAGTGTAGAGTTTCCTTAGGCAATGTAGCAACTAACGAACTGTAAACAGAGAAAAATGCTGGCTAATAAATGAACAATGAACATGTGGAAAATTGAAGGGAATTTAATTTCTTTGAATCATGTATGTCTGATATAATAGGATTTTTTTAATAATATCTATATATATCAATCGATTAGTAAATAAATATATGAAGATTATTAATTGAAATATCGTTATAATGTTCTCGGTAAATTAACTAATTCTTTATGATTTAAAATTCCGATGATAATATAAGTACTTCCTTGTTGTAAATATACAATGAGTGAATTAGTCATTGAATAAAGAAATATTCTATTAACGTAATTTCCGTTCATTTATTTCTCACTCTTCATTTTATTATTCAGCCTCCATTATATTATGCACACTCCATTTTATTATTCTCCCTCCATTATATTATTCAACCTCCATTATATTATTACCACTTCATTATATTATTCACACTCCATTATATTATTCACACTCCATTATATTATTCACACTCCATTATATTATTCACACTCCATTATATTATTCACACTCCATTTTATTATTCTCCCTCCATTATATTATTCAACCTCCATTATATTATTCACACTCCATTATATTATTCACACTCCATTATATTATTCACACTCCATTATATTATTCACACTCCATTTTATTGGTTTTAGATCCTTTAACCGGAAAAAATTTCACCGAAAACCCGTCCGCTAAAAAAATGTTCTCCACACGACACTTTCTCCGTATGACACTTTCACCAAAATATATGATATTTTGTACATAAATAAGCTATACATATTTTACAGTTGAAAACAGTGAATTGTACATTTTGTCACCATCACTTTTTAATGATATTTAATAGCCTTCAACTATATTCCCTCTTCAATTACTATAAACTTCTCAATTGATATTGAGTCTATAATTAATTTCACAACTTCGATTACTTTCTACCTTTATTATTTGTTTGTCTACAATATATACCAAATGTATAGAATTTATTCCCTAATTAGAAATATATTAGTAGTGCGTGTCAACCCTTCATCTTCATTATGATCATATTTTGTCACTTAAAGCATCTTTCAGGTTCTTTGAACGGTAGAGGGATAAAACTGAATTATTTTATTATTACATTTTTTTTACTGAATGCAATTTGATGGCAATAAACATAACCAGTTGGCTTATCTCGCTCGTAAAGTTTCCCCAGCGACAACAATAAACACTAAATCTCGAGAGATCTGTTACAAACAATGAATTACTATGAGGGATATAAAGTCTATTTCCTCTAACAATATTATACTAAATGTAATAATGTCGTCTAACTCACTCGTTCTATTAGTTATTGTTCTTGTTATTCAACTGTTAAATGTTTTGGAATATTCAATCAGTATTAAATATCTATCTTTATGGTGAACAGAATCAATGATACTTCATTTTAAAACTAAAACAAGTTTATTTAATGAATGCTATACGTAAATAACTAAAACTTGTAATCAATAGGCTTGATCCCAAATACATTTTTTTTAATGTACATTCAAAATATTTTAATATTTTCAAGTAAAATTATTAATAGAAATTGTATCACAATTGTGTAAAATAATACAAATGGAAAATAGAGAATTGCAGACGAGTATGTAAATTAATAATTAATTTCCTCAATTTTCATTATTAGATTATCGAGGTAATTAAATGTTCACAAGCTAAATAATGGGATCTTTCCCATTTGAAGAACCCCACCAAATTTTATTCAAATTAATTATTCACTTATGTACTTTTATCCATAGAATCCGAAAATCTTAACCGTTTTTAGTAGAAACTGATATTTTTTTGAGATATGATGGTTTAAAGTTATAAATTCCCTCACTATGTATTACTGAAGGATTGAAAACTTAGAAAAACTCGTTTTCACGCTTTTTGGCCAATTTTGGTTAAAGATAGCCGTACTGTAGTTTGTTGTATCCGCTAGTTTGTTGTACTGCACACTTCATTTTTGATTAATGACCTGGTAGAGGGAATGGGGGTCAACACACCCCCATTTCGATTCCAGGACAATAACCCCCCGTGCAAAAAAAAAAACCCCGCTGTCAAAAACCCCTCGTGCAAAATACACCCCGGACAAAAAAACCCTGTGCAATAAACCCCCCGGACAAATACCCCCCGGACTAAAACCCCCGTTGCAAAAAAAACCCGTTGCAAGAAACCCCCGGTCTATATAAATAGCATAATTTATTTTTATAAATATATTAAACATTATTCAATGCAAACCAATAATTATTACATTTTCTTCGAAAATATGACAATTTTTTTTTGCAAAATAAGGTATACCCATTACCTATTTTATAGTAAAAATAAGTACAGTATACATTTTCTCACTATCCCCCCCCCAAACCTCCCCCCCAATCGGACCGCTAACCTAACCTTAGGTGCACTATATCTCTTTATATTGATAGCATATAGTAATTTTATTAATAAAAAATTAATTAAAATTAATTAAAATGAATTATGCTATTTTTATCGACCGGGGGTTTTTTGCACCGGGAGTTTTTTTCTTGGGGGGTTCTTGTCCGGTGGGTATTTGTCCGGGGGGTTTATTGTATGGGGGGTTTTTGTCCGGGGGGTATATTGCACAGGGGTTTTTTGACCGCGGGTTTTTTTTTTGCACGGGGGGTTATTGTCCTGTCACCCCCCATTTCACATAAATCAGTATTGAAGTAATAATTGGAAAATATCACGGGAACTGGATGTATTCAATCTATGTACTTCGGGGGGCGTGTCGCTCCCCGAGCCCCCTGCCAAATCATTGATCAATCATTAAGTTTTCAGTACAACAAACTAGCGGATACAACTAACTACATTACAGTTTCATGTAAAAAATCTATAATGTTAGAGTGATTTCAATGAAAATACAAGTTTTTTCACAGTTTTCATTCCTTCAGTAATACATAGAAAATTAGATGATGCGCACTTGGTAGAGCGCATACCTTCGCCTCCGCTTTGACCAGTTCTCTCGTATAATTTCAGAAACTGCTAACTGGATAATAACCAATCGTCTCACCAAGTTTCATGCAATATGGTACTACTCTTTTTGAGTTATTGAGTTATAAATGACCTTGACCTAGACCTTTGACTGGATCACTTCCAAAATTGTACCAGATCGTTCCTGGACATTGACCAATTGTACCATCAAATTTCAGAAAATTTGGTTGAATACTTTTTGATTTATTGAGTTACAAATGGCCTTGATCTCGATCTTTAACCTTTGACCCGATCTCTCCCAAAATCTAACAAATGGTTCCTGTATATTTACCAATCGTCCCACCAAGTTTCATGCGATATGGTTCAATACTTTTTGAGTTATAAATGACCATGACCTTGACCTTTAACCATGTCGCTCCCAAAATTTTACCTTCAGGTCACTGGACATGGACCAATTGTTTCACCAAATTTCAGGCAATTGGGTTGAACAATTTTTCAGTTAAGCGAATAAAAAGATGATGAATAAATAAATAAAGGCCTATTAAAATATGACCTTTCCGCATTCTGCAAAGGTAATAAACAACTTTAAACCCTTATATCTCAAAAAGTATTAGCTTCTATAAAAAAACGGTCATGATTTCGGATTCTACTGACAAAAATACACGTAAAAAAATAATTTAAATTACATCTGGTGGGGGTTGTCAAATGGGTAAGATCCAAATGATAAACTTGATGTCCTTCTTTGAATATTAATTAATTGAAAAGGTAATCACTAAAAACATACTTAATATATTCTAACACGTATTTTTTCCTTCTTTATCTGTAGAATCTAAAATATTTACCTAAATCTCAATAGAAATTCATTTAGATGAGATTTATTATTATTCATTTATTTAGGAAATTAACGAATTTTAATTTGTATAATATTCACTAGTATTAATAGATGATATTTTAGAAATACATTTTGAATATATACATACATTGAATAAATACCTAAGTATTGTTTTATCATCACATCTCATGATAATGCGCATTGATTTTTTTGGTGCTAGGAAAATTGCCACTGGGAAGATTGCCACCGGGAAAACTGCCACTTTATTAAACTGCCACTGTGGGAAAACTGCCACTGGAAAAATTTCCACTGTGGGAAAATTGCCACCTGGAAAATTGCTACTGAGGAAAATTGCCACCTGGGAAATTGCCACTGTACATATATAAAATCATACTGAATTGTTTTTTTCGAAAATCACAAAAATCGTAAGTACTGAATGCAATGTTGATCAGAATTTAGTATATAAGAATTTTTACAATGTTTACATCTTATTTTGACAAGTTTTATGATCTATGTGAATTCTTCTGTCGGTGGGTGTGAGTGTACTGATACGCAATTAATCTTAGCTTTATGTTTTGAATTGTTCCCTTAAGAGTTTAAATAATTTTAGATTTTTAAATACTCTACTAGTTTGCCGTCAAGTTATTTTCTCTCATTCACAAATGCACTAAAATATACTTAGTATATTTATGATGATTAGACTTGTATACAGTATGGACCACAAAAAATTAATCTCGAATTAAACTGCTTTTAACTTTGGAATGAATCGTTATTTTAATTATTTTTCAGCGTTATGTTGAAAAACAGGATTATCAAAGTTAGTTACACAAAAGTCAAAACTGCTTTCCAGGAAAAAGTTATACATAAGCTTAAAACAATTGCAATTTTCTGCGCACGGATTCTTTTTCTACTATTGCATTCAGTTCGTATTTATTTTTTAGTGAAAATCCGTAATAATTGAAATGCAAATTTTTGTGTTGCTAACCTGGTATTTATAACAAAATATATTTAAAATTAAATCTAATCGATTACCATTGCCATCAATATTATATTAATACCAATAAAGGTTAATAGTTAGATTGAAAGGTTATTAATTAGTTGGTAAACAAATAAATGTTTATAGACATTCAATGCACTAAGGAGAAATAAATTATTCTCGTAATTTAAATATCTTTGATAGAATAAATCTATGAGGTTAATAAGTCGATATTAAGGAGAAAAAAATTAAATTGTATGGATGGTGTTGCTTTTTCTGTAACTTTTCTATATAAGTCTGACTTCTTCTTTTTTTTCTTTTTTTTTAAGGTGTGCTTTGTATTTGTACAAGCTGACTTCAGATAATTCTATTAAACTTCCTACTGCAATTAGATTGGTTATTATAAATTGATCGTTGTCCTTTTGTAAATATATATAAGACATGTGTGTTTGTATTAACGTAAACTATTGAATTAGAAATAATTTTTGTGCTGCATTTTTAATTATATGTTCTATTGAATACTGCATTTGTTATTTTCTTTCATAATTTTTAGCTCCGAATCCATGAAGCCGAATTACACAATTTAATTACTGTTTTTTTTACCAGAATCGCCCGTTCTGCTTATATATGTAGAATCAAGTTAATTCCTAACTCACATTTCTAATGTTTACTGTAATCATTCATATATCAAATGTGTCTGGCTTGATATTTTCGGTAAACTATATATCAATTAAATCATATCCTACTCTAACCGTTTAGAAATATTATAAACTTTATTCATAGTCATAATCAAAAAATCAGTTCAAAATGTTGGTATTTTATTCAGATTTTGTGAAAAAATGAATATCTGTAATAAATATATTACATTATATTTTTTATTTATATTTTTAATAAATAGCAGTTTACTAATTTTTCATTTCTTGAAAGAAACTTAACTGAATGAAATGCTTATAGATATTTTGTAAGAATGATCGAAATGATAAAATTATGTAAAAATATTGAGAGAGATCGTTGTGGTAATTATTTTCAATATTGTAAGGTATGACACTCTCAGTTCTAAATTCTCTGTTAAATTTTGTTTTACAAGATATAATACGTAATTTTGATATTTCTATTCTCATCACTTAAATAAAAGAAAAGTTCTTAAAAATACATTTGCATAATTCGTTAATTGGTAAGGATAATTAATGAAATCATTGAATATTCGATAGAATTTATAAATAATATTAATAAATAATTCTACAGGAGACATTTTCCCACTTAATGACTAATTTTCACATTTTTTTGTGTGTGCCGAGAAGAGTAAATGAAATATTCGAAGTATTCTCCGTAGACTTACATGTAAAATATGGTTCACTATTTTCGTACAAGAACACAAGGTTATAAGATTGGTTATCAAAACAAACTGGTTCACATTTTGCACCATCTAAATGTTCATCAACTGATGAGTTGTATATATTACAGAGAATATCTTTAATAGATCCAATTGGTTAATCATAGTAAGGCGAGTTGTTTAATTTGCATGTAAATTGACTTCCAATTCGAATAGAATTCTCATCATTATTAAACCATTGGAGGATCAGCGAATAAACTCTCAAATATATCGAATTTTTCATTTTAACACACGAAGAAATCGATGTTCAAAGTTGCATTGTTCAAAATTGGATAAATTACAATAAATAGTGAGTAATTAGAATCGTATTTTAAATGTAATTTGACAAATTTTCAATACGAAAAAAAGGAAGAAAGTAATAATTTTTTTTCATTTCAACGGAATTAATTTTCAAAAGTTAAGATTTAATAAACTTCCAATGTGTCCAGTTAATAATAATGGTTAATATATGTACATATTTTAATTAGTTTTGAGTTCTCCTGATTTTTTTTAACATGTAACGAGATGATCACATTCGTTACTAGGCTACAGACATACAATTTTTCACAGTACGGTCCTCTATTTTTCATGTGACTAATATGACATACATGGTCGTAAAGGATTAAATAATAAATATTAATATATCAATAAACTTCTGTAGTATTATTTAAATTTGAAATATTTATACGACTAATAATAACTAATAATTTTTAATTCAAGTACGAAGAAATAACACAAAATTTTTCCAAACCATTTCTAATTAAAACTGTAATTTCTGTCATTACTTGATTAACAGTAAAACATAAACAGGAGCAATGCATAAATCTGTTTTATAATCCTGAAAAATTTGAAAGGCTCAGTTCATTGATGTTTCAGTATTAGAGTTTTAGTTCAATTTTATCTTCCCATTGACTAATTATACGCAACTTTAGTTCATTTTTATCTTCCCATTGACTAATTATACGCAACTTTAGTTCATTTTTATCTTCCCATTGACTAATTATACGCAACTTTAGTTCAATTCTATCTTCCCATTGACTAATTATACGCAACTTTAGTTCATTTTTTGCTTCCAATTGACTAATCATACGCAACTTTAGTTCATTTTCAGCTTCCTATTGACTAATTATACGCAACTTTAGTTCACTTTCAGCTTCCCATTGACTAATTACACGCAACTTTAGTTCATTTTCAGCTTCCTATTTACTAATTATATGCAACTTTATTTCACTTTCAGCTTCCCATTGACTAATTATACGCAACTTTAGTTCATTTTCAGCTTCCTATTGACTAATTATATGCAACTTTATTTCACTTTCAGCTTCCCATTGACTAATTATACGCAACTTTAGTTCATTTTCAGCTTCCTATTGACTAATTATATGCAACTTTATTTCACTTTCAGCTTCCCATTGACTAATTATACGCAACTTTAGTTCATTTTCAGCTTCCTATTGACTAATTATACGCAACTTTAGTTCATTTTCAGCTTCCTATTGACTAATTATACGCAACTTTAGTACACTTTCACCAATGAAATCAACTCCAACAATAAAATAAACGATGCAATGCACTGATTGAAATCTTGATTAGCAGCCAGTTTAAAACTACAATAAATTAAATAAGAATGTAAATGCTATTTATGTTTTAATTAGGATTACAAAATTCAGTTGAATTAAAGTTATTTATGCGTTTGACTAATTCATTAGTAATTATAATATGAATGAAGCTATGAGAGAGAGGGAATTAGAGCTATATCAACAAATTGAAATGAAGGGAATATATGAGATATACAGGGTCGTGAAGCTAAATTGGGACTAACTTTAACAGCACATATCTTCCGTAATTTCTAACCTATGACTAAATTCTTTTATACATACAATCTTTAAGCCCTTTGCTACAATATTTCAGATTGAGATCTAGCATATTTCGCTAAAATATGGCGGAATTAGCGCGAAGAACGACCATATGTGAAATGAGACGTGCCGGGAACTCTGTTTCAGACATTATTAAGAGCACTGGCTATGCGAAATCGACTGTTTATCGAGTTGTTGCTGCTTTTGATGACGAGGGTAAGGTTCAGAGAAGTCGTCACAGTCCCGCAGTGATCGAAAGAGAACCAAAACATTCCTTGCTGGGTTGAAAAGGACGTTGAAGTCAGACCCAAGCCAGCTGATGTCAAAACTGGCACAAAAGCGCAGCGTGAGTCGTAGCACCATCAGCAGGGCAGTCAAGGAAGACCTTGGTATGAAGTCATACGTAAGGAGAGTCTGTAACCTCCTAACTACCCGCTCCAGAGCCCTCAGAGCTGAAAGATGCCTAAAGCTTCTGAACCATCTGAAACACAAAGGAGGACATGTCCGCGTTTTTGTTGACGAGAAAAAGTTCGTTGTTGATGAAGTTGCATATCGCAAGAACACTCGGGTAGTTGCCTCCAATCATTCAGAAGTTCCTCCTGTGATGCAGAGCAAAAATCCCGCTTCTGTGATGGTTTTTGCAGCCGTCGCAAGTGATGGAAAGGTGATGTCTCCTCATTTCATCGAAGTGGTTCTTAAAATCGACACAGCGGAGTACTTGAAAATTCTGAAAGATGTTTTGATGCCGTTGATACGTAGGAGCTACGACCCCTTCATAGTGATGCTCGTTCGAGACTTTGCGCCCGCGCATGGAGCAAAGAAAGTTTAGGATTTCCTGAAGGAGAATCTTCCTTTGATGGTCCCGAAGGATATTTGGCCCAGCAGCTCCCCAGATCTGAATGTTTGTGACTTTTGGCTGTTTGGCGTCATTGAGGGAGAGTCTAACGTAACTTCACATCCAAGGTCAACTGAAGGCCGCCATGCGTCGGGCATTTCCTAATCTTGACCCCGAGGATGTAGAAAGGAGTTGTTCACGGTTTCGCTCGAGAATCTCCCAAATGATTGACGCAAAGGGTAGTCACATAGAATGATTTTGTTCTCTAGACAATAACGAACAAATAAATACAAGTAAAAATTACAGATAATCATTATTTGCCTTTCAAAATAGCGAATTTAAAAAAAGTTATGTTAGTCCCAATTTAGCTGCACGACCCTGTATATTGTTAATCACAATATAATACAATACTAGAGAAAAATCTCCGTTGTATCATATTCTTGTTATTAAGCGAATAGAAACAAAACTTGGTTCTCAAATTAAGTAACCGAGTTACTGATTTGGCAAAAATTCCTAAGGTATGCATAAATTTAAGTGCAGTCCAATTGTCTGTCACAAGTTTTTGGTAATTGAAATGGAAAAATCAATATTTAGTTACATATCATGACTAGGGTTAACACGTTATAATAATAGTTATTTAGTCTTCTGAAAATGAAAAACTAATTTGATTAAATCATTATAAAGTATGCTTCATTTAAGATCTGACAACATTAAACAGCTTGCATGAATAAACACTTTTTCAGGTACAACAAAATATCCAAAAATACTTCGTTTTCGAGATATTGATAACATGATTCTAGTGTGATATTTTGTACGAATATAAAGAATTTCACAAAAAAACTTAACCCTGTTTCACGAATGCATGGTTATTAGTGGAAAAATAAACTGAACAGACTATAGTTCATATTACAATATTAATAAAGATGTACAATTAATGTCTTTCCTGGTAAATTTTCCCAGATAACAATCTGTTAAGAACGTAAGTACTTGTGACCATCTAGGTAGGAGTCTTTTAAAAACTTTAAAAGTCAGTATTTTCAAAACTAAACTGTTTTGATAATTCAGGTTTTCGTGAAATATGTTTGTTTTATGTGCCATTTCATGTATGTCAAAAAATATCCTAAAATCAGCATATCAAAATCTCGCTTCGAAACATATTTGGACAATTTGTTATTCTTGAAAAGAAAAAGGTTTCATCATGGGTCGTCAAATTTTGTCAGATCCGAAATGAAATGAATAACAGCTAATATGATAAAGTTAATAATAATGTGCTATACTGAAGTCAAAAATACACTGCGTCCATCGCTTTATTGCAGATCACTATTTTGTGAATTATTTTTTTATAATATTGGTCGTACAGTAGTGAAACTTTGGTTACTGGAAGATTGCTTCTATGTTAGTATTTTGCTGAAATGTTTTTTGAATCCATGAAAAAATTAGAAAGTTATGAACGCTTATGTATTTTGAAGGCATCTTAACTGTCCATCGCTTTATTGCAGCTTTGTGAAAAGGCCAAAAAATGGGTGATTAACTTCTACCGAGAGGGTAAAATTTATAGCAGGTCCTGCAGAAGGGATGACTCTCCTATATTTAGCTTTATAACTTAGAAGGGTTAAGAGAACAATAGTTTCTTTTGTGAAAAATCCCGACACAAACCCAAGGAGAGATGAGGGTGCGAGAAAGGGAATTTCCCCTCGAAATATGCGAAAATTCGCAGGCAGGTCATAAATGACACTAGTTCCTCCATTTTTGACAAGGCTGTCATTGGTCTTACGTCAAAACAGTCCTGATGTAATGTCTCAAATCAAACGGTCAGAAATGCTCAATGGGGCTTAAGACCATAGAACTAGGCAATCAAGTCATGAGAGTCTCTCACTTGATTCCCAGAGATATGGGGAAAGAAGTTGTAACACTTCAAGCATGAGATTGTGCGAAGTAATGCAAGAAAATCATCTTTTGCCAACAAGATAATTGAAAACTATTAGGCCAAGTGAACAATTACTCAACAAAAGAGGCAATGTAGGATCGGATTGTTAGGTTTACACCCTCTGGTACTCGGAAAGGGTCAATTAACGTTTCACCATTGATGCCCGCTTAAAACATAAAGCCACAGCCTCCTTGTTGACGACGAAACCAGTGTGGATAAACAGCTCCAGTAGGATCCAAACTTTAACCCATCCATCCAGATGATCAAGGGTGGCTCTTGCCTCATCTGTTAAAAGAACAAGTAGGAAGTTTGTTTTCATGTAATTCTGTGTACATCTAATGCCTTTTTCTTTTTGGGTCTTGTCCATAGGAGCCCTGGAAATGGGCTCCACGTTCCTTGTCGTCTCATTTAAGACACTGTTTGGTCGAATAACCAATGACAGCCTTGTCGAAAATGGAGGCTGTTTTATAGCCTGCCTGGGTAGTTTTCTCATATTTCGAGGGGAAAAAGCTTCTACTCGTTCCCTCATCTCTCCTTAGGTTGGTGTCGGGTTCTTCCACAATAAAAACTATGGTTCTCTTATCCCTCTCAAATTCATTAGCTAAATATAGAAGAGTCATCCCTTCTGCAGGACCTGTTACAATTTTTACCCTCTCGGTAGAAGTTAATCGCCCATTTTTTGGCCTTTTCACAGAGCTGCAATAAAGCGATGGACAGTTAAAATGCCTTCAAAATACATAAACGTTCATAACTTTCCAATTTTCTAATGGATTAAAAAAATATTTCTGGAAGATACTATCATAGAAGCAATCTTCCAGTGACCAAAGTTTCACTACTGTACGATTAATATTATTCAAATTATTCACAAAATAGTGATCTGCAATAAAGCGATGGACGCAGTTTATATTATCATATGTATGTATCTTGGATACCATTTATGACATTGTATGTGCACAAGCCTAAGAAAACTCTATTTAACTATTAAATTTGAGAATAACCGATAATTTATAATCTACTGTTCTGTGTTATTGAATAGCGGGAGAGTGAGGGAAAAATAAATATTATAATTAAAGAAATTAGATATACAAAGGGATAGTGAATATTCAGAGACCATTCACACTCTCTAAACAGCAGCAAAAGTGTAGTACCATCGCTACCATTTGCCAATGAGTTCATCTCTCGCTTTCATTTCCCTGTTCTTCATCACCATCAATCATATGATGGAGAGCATCGTACATCAAACTCATCAGCTGCGAGAAAATTTATTAGAGTTTGAAAAATAAATTACTACCGCATTGTAAAATTGAACATATTTAACCCTGGAGCGACAAGCGTGCCTCAGAGGCCCAGTCAGGTTTTAAATAGTGATACATAATTTGAAAACTACTTGACTCAATTTGTTGAAACTTCTCTTTGACTCTCATTGTCTACGAAGTATTCAATCGTCGTATAATTATCTGCGAAAATAATTCCGCAGTATTTTTTCTAATTTGTTTTACATTATTTTTAATGAAGTGGGCCTCTGGAGCCCATATGAAATACAATTGCTAAAGCGTCACCTTTTTTAATACACGAGGAACATCACTTATAGGAATATTAGAATTTAGCAGCGCATGTATTTCACCAGAGGTCTTGATTTATGCATGGTGATAAAATGTTATGAAACTAAATGAAAACTGAGCATGTTGATTTTGTGTTGAACATTTTCATGTTGAAAATGTTCATTGATTTTGTTTAAATAGGTCTTAATTTTAGTAATTGCGCTAAAGGGGGTTAACCTATACCAAACCTAAATTTCCAGCAACTTGAGTCAATATCTAAAAGTAAAATGTTATTTCCTCCGGGACAAGTCTCTCAGGCACACTGATAGTTCCAGGGTGAAGTAACTAAATAAATAGTATGGTGCTCTCAGAGTAAATATTTAGTTTAGTAATATAATCTATTGTATATAGTTAAAAAGTATCGAACCGTATATACATAATATGTACAAAGAAGATAATTGATATTAAGATTATTTTCCTGTATTTGGTCGAAATGTTGGTAGAAAACACAATACTTTAGCTATTAGTATAATAAGAGTAAATAAATATTCCTGGAGAAGCTGTAGCATGTCTACCCTCTCTGCTTCAATAATGAGGTTGACAAGAGAGGGAGTCTCTTCCGTAGATTAAAGTTCTACTTTCTCGAGATATTTTGTCAAAGTGGCTTGGCAAGATATTACGTCACGCACGACTCTGGCGTTTTATGTTATCTATATTATAATGTTACTTTGTATTAGATAGAATGTAAGGTCATTAATAATATGGATATTGTTCAACTACTTCATTTGCTTGGATTTAATTATATTTTATATTCAAGTTATCATAGATATAATTTGAAATATTATTAGTATTCTTATATAATTAGTATTCTTATTTCTTATTTGGAATTAGCATTCTACTAAAATATCACAATAACGGTTTTTTTATTCCCAAAAGTGTCGGTAGCTACGTGTTTAAATCTAGATTTAAAATTTAACCCGAAAAAATAAAGAAAAATTGGCACAGCTAAAAAAGTGATTTTTCGAATAATCCAATATTATCAATGATACAAACAAATTTCATCTAATCCATCCACTTGTTTTTGAGATAATTACAAAGAATTAAACACGCAAAAAATTGATGATTTAAATGCCTTAGCTTTCAATTCCTAAATTTAATATGATTTCCGAAAGGTGAAAAATAAGCAAATTAAGCCCTCTGATACTCACAATTTAGGAGATATAGAAATAGAGTGGAAATAATGTTATTTTAAGAATTATTTGAAGCTCTGAAATAATTCTTCAGTTTAACTCAAATATATTTCAGCATACCAACTTCACTTTGGACAGTCTTTAAACTATTTGCATAATAATAAAGAAAAAATGTTATCTGGTAAACGGCTTAGTCATTGATAACGGCGACTCCGCCTAAGAATTCTGCATTATGGAGGTCACGAAGTTGCACCTCTCACAACAACGAGAATTTACGAGAATTGGAGAGATTGATGGGGTGCCAATTTCTTGCAGACAGACTGAGTATGATTGCGATAAAAAGGAATATTTATCGACATTTTGGTATTTTTTTGATAAATCGTCATAAAGACGTCTTCAAAGAGTAACAAATGTAACCATAGGAAAAATTGCAATATTTGAAAATTCACTCTTGGACAAACGTCATGAAGGATCAATCAAAGATTTCTAAAGGTCAAATTGTCTCACAACCTTTTTAAATCTCAATTTCCGGATACTGAGAGTGACAATTTCCTTCCACGTTCCCTTATTAACTAAAACGATTTAACAACAGCCAAAGCCTTATAGTAGTGAAGTGATTGATGGTGAACAAACTTCTCTCATCGGTGAATGAGTGTTGAAACGCGACTAAAGTTTCCAGAATGGACAAATTAGAGTGCTCGTATTAGGGGCAAAGTTAGGCTCTGTGAGTCGTAAATCAAATTTACTTTTTTCTGCAAGAAAGGTTGTGATGCAGACATTTGGAAAATGTCAAAACTGAATAAAACTTACAAGTTGAATTGTTATTTAAAAGTTATCTCATGGAATTATGAATAAATTGTAAGCACTTTACAAAAAAATAACAGCTTAAAATCAACGCAGATAGACATCTCATTTTTAACTGTGATAAACGAGATATATCCAATATTCACAATATTCAACCTATATTTAATTACTTTATCTCTCCCTCACCATAAGCTCTAATTAGTTGAAGTACAGTGATGTGATAAGCAGTCAACGAGCACTAATCCTGCGATGCTATGATTAATTGGACTAATATCAGCTACAGGGCATTAGGCGAGAGATATTCTCATTGGATGCTGCAGACGAGCTGTAATTGAAATTCCAATTGGAATATCCGCTCCCGCTATTCATTACATAATTTCATCACTTCATTTGTAACATCCGCTCCCGCTATTCATTACATAATTTCATCACTTCATTTGTAATATCCGCAATCACTATTCATTACATAATTTCATCACTTCGTTTGGTTTCCAGTGGGTGAGTTTAGAAGTACCTACACTGTTAGTACTTCGTTTAAGGAGCTTCACTGAAATAAAATCTTACTAAGGAAAGTTGTAGTAAACTATGAAATAACTATTTTTCCTCTTTCCTCGTTACAGATTCAATATTAGTTTACCTATAAAATAATTTATGATGGAGCAGTGGAAAAATTTTTAATACAATTTTCAGTACACGCACGATAATTAACTCACTGGGTATTTGTTGTTGTATTTTAAATCAGTTTTGCATTTAACTTTCAGTTTCGCCATTTTGATAAGAATTATGAGTGATATAAAAACTGTTACAGAAATATGGTTAAAAGTTAATATCGGTATGCACCAAAGTATCAATAATTATAATTTTTTTAGATTTTCATGTTACTCAAATTATATCTACATATACATGTATACTATATATAATAAGAGCCGCGTCCGTCCGTCTGTCCGTGTGTCACAAAATGGGTTAAACAGTCATTCTATCAACAGCGCCTCATGAAGTTGGTGTAAATAAGAGAAAAATCAAAGAAACAATAATTGAAAAGAAAAACAAGTAATTTGCAGCAGTATCATTGATACGAGTGTCACACAAAAATTAATAATTGAAAATATAATAGTTTTGAACCTAAAAAGTAAAAACTAATATTTTTGATTAATTGAATTTATTGGATATGTATATGTATACAATTTTAAACCCATTATATTAATTGATTTCTCACTGACTGAACAACAGGTACTGTACTTGTAAAAATAATTTGAGAAGTAATTATTATCCATTGCAAAAATGATATCAGTCAAAGGCACGTACCTCATCAGTTTGGAGGCAAAATGGAAGAATATCGCAAATTTAATCATTGGAATCTTTTCTTCGATGTCTAATCATTTATCAGAAATTACTAGAATTTGTTCAATTTCGTCTGTGTCTAACCGCTTAGTTTCTATATTGTTTACAACAAACTACTAATTAAGTGATTACAGAATTTTTTGTTACTTTTCAGTGTTTCACGGTTCATCTCATAACTAAATCCTCAAATTTTAAGGTATTTCAGTTTTTTTCTGGTAATTCGATCATGTTATCCAATCAATATTCTGCAATAATGATTTTTTTCTTAAGGTTTAGACACAAGAAATTTGATGTTTAATGAATTTAGCAAAGACTTTGAAGTCATGAGTACAAAATACAACACAGAATAAACTTTTTATAAAATACACGCTTGTGAAGCTTTAATAATTGAAGTAATAGTAGTAAAAATGGAATGAAAATTCCTGCTATCACACTTTCCTTAATATTTTGATGAGTCCTTTTTGATGAAATAATCTAAATAAACATCCGTTTAAACAAATACAACAATATTATTGAGGTTAGTCTGAAATTATACTTAACAGGTTAATCTACTTGTGTAAAATTTATCACATCGTCGTACTTTCCATGTACAAACAATTAAAAATGTTTCAGTTTTTCATACTAATTCAATATTTTAGGACTTTATAATTTCGTGTTATTCTGCAGGTAATATAATACCGTTAGATATTTGTAAGCTTATTTTACGTAACGTATAAAGTCAAAAATGGAACTTTAGATTTCAGCTTGACTTTGATTCAATAAATATTAAATAAAAAATGTGTTATCTATGTTTAATGCGAATTAAATAATCTAAAAAAAATTAAAAATATATTTAATGAATAAGAACCTGCTCTTATATTCAAAAATAATAGAACATAATACGAATAAATTTATGTTATTTTCGCACACCATAAACTGAAACAGTTTGTTACTTTTACCATAAATTGATATATGTGCATACTGCACAGCTTCGAAATGTAAAAATCAGATTTAAAATTTTACATTGTACCAAAAATAAACACAATAATTCCAACCTAAACATTGACCGTATATCTCTGGGGTTAAAGAGTATTATGCAAGAATAAATGAATAGACTGTTGAAATTTTTAACTCTATCCTCAATCTTCTTCTTTTTTTTTGTAATACAACGCACATGACTTTACAGAAGATTAATGGAAATTGATGTTCTATTTTCGATATTTTACTTCTCATCTGAATTGTTTAATAAGATTTAATAAGGTTGACTGTATTGATTAAAAAAATTTATTGCACAATATTAATTATGAAAATAAACGTTAAAGTATCTAGTTCTGATTGACAATATTTATTATATATATCATTGAAATCATTATCTCAAATATTGTGGCTAGTGTTATCTACAACAGAGTGCTACTGAATGAAGATAAACTCCGAAGAGTACCAAACCCCCACACCATTGCTGTCTAATTTGATATTTAGCTTCGCATCCCCAGGACTCAGTCTCATTCAATCAGGTAATGGTTACCTTAGACTTACCTCCAGGTAATTGGTAGACCCTATTCCACTCACCTTATTAAGCAGAATAATCTATTTCATGATACCTGGGAAAAAGTGACATGAATGGTGAGAGGTAAGGAATTTATAGTTATCTTATATTATTTAATAGATAAATGTGATTAATTTTCCTATTTAAAGAAGCAATACAGTCAAATTTAATAAATAATATTATGCTATTCAATTCCAATATTTGAGAAATGCTCTCATAACACTGTTTTCCGGGGCAACATTGGTCGAATATTGTTATTATGTTGCCCGAATATACCTACAACATTGCTCGAATATTGTTATTAAGTTGTACGAATATACCTAAAACATTGCTCGAAAATGCTCACAACATTGCCAATATTGGAACAATGTTGCCTGAGAAACATTGCTACCTGATATATCGTACTTAGTAATTCGATTAATTAACTTATCTTTAAACTAGGCAAGAGTGACTGAATTATCATTTTATGAGATACAAAATAATTTGTCCTAAAGTGAATAACTAGAAAGGAAATAAGTTTTCCGTGTGTGTCTCAATGTATTAGATCTAATAAATCAATTGGAAATAGAAAGAAGGAGCACAAACTTTTCTATTGGCAATCGGTAGAAAGTTTGGTTCTTATATAAATCCCAAAGAGTCGAGAGTAGGAAAAGGGACGTTAGGAAGTCGTTTCATTTTGATTAGATTACTTCCAAATTGAAACTTAGATGTGCTACATCCGTAGACTTAGATATATACCTGTAGTACAGTTCTTCCCAATTGAAAATGGGAATAGGTTTCAGGCAGCGGGTAAGCCGATCCGAGGAGTCACAACGGCAGTCAAGGAGCAGCGAGAGCGTAGCGTGGGAGCCAAACTGACCGCTTTGGGGGCGTGGGGGGGGGGGCAAACTACTTTGGGCATCTGTTCCTATTTGCCTAGCGCGCAGCCTAACTGCGGATGCATGTCCCGTAGCCAAAACTGCTATATTAGTAATATAGGCTCTAGGACAACTGTCATGCGGACAACTGCCATGCAGACAACTGCCATAGTGGACAACTGCCATGCGACAAACTGCCATGTGACAAACTGCCATGCAGACAACTGCCATGCAAAATATTATAATTCTATTTTGGGTGAATTGTAAAGCACTTGTAAACCTAACATTTCTTGGAATTAATTTGATGTGAAAATTATTATTATTTTAACCTAAAATTTTAGTATGAATGAAGAAGCATTGAAATTAGTATTGAAGTAATACTAGATTTCTTTCTTTGTTACAATCATTTTCTTTCACATTTTACGCCTTAAATAATCAAATTGTTGACAAAAAAATTGAAATCTATAGATACAAACACAACCTGTAAAGCTTGTGTTTGTACTATTCTTTGTATTTTGAAATGTTTGAAAGAAAGTTTTGCATTTATAGATTTTCCACTTTTTGTCAACCTATTGATTGTTTAAGGAGCTAAATGGGTCAAATATGATTTTAAAAAGAAATGAATTTAAATTCTGAATCTACCGTCAATAATAATTTTTATACTTCTTCATGCACAATTTCGGACTATACGATTAATATTATTATACTTAATTTTAGGTTAAAATAATAATATACTTCACAACAAATTAATTCCATGAAAGGTTAAGTTTACAAGCACATTACAGATCACTCAAAATAAAATTAAAAAATAGGGCATGGCACTTGTCCGCATGGCAGTTGTCCACTATGGCAGTTTGTCGCATGGCAGTTGTCCACTATGGCAGTTGTCCGCATGGCAGTTATCCGTACACCGTAATATAATAGGTGCTAGTTTGGTATGCGATCTGAGCGTCATTGTCTAGTTCGGTATGCGATCTGTATAGAATTTATTAACAAATAGTTATACACGATACAAAATACATTTAAATTTTGTTTCCATGTAAAAAAAGATTATGATTTTTAACTTTTTTACTAATGAATTGAGACAATATCAGACAAGAAACCGATGAATATTAAAAAATAAATAAAGAATAAAGAATATTTAATAAATTATAGGGAGCAAGTAAAGTTAACGGACCAGAAATGAAGCTGGTAAATGTAACGGACCAAAAATTAAACTAGTAAAGTTAATGGACCAGAAAACTTGTTTTTTAGTTTTAAACAATATTTGCTTTAGCATTTTTCAAATATACAACCTTTTAAATAATAATATTATTGATTATCCATTAATTTTGCATATTTTAACAATTGAAGGAATTGATAAAAAACGTGATCCATTTTGAAGTTGTGAAGAACGAGTATTAAAAAGATGGATAAACATTATGCTCAAATCCTTTAATGTGGTATCTATTATTCCAAAATTATTTTCTTGTTCCAATTATTGTTCAATTATTCAATAATTTATCCAAGTAAAGTTAACGGACCAGAAATGAAGCTAGTAAATATAACGGACTGTGGTCCCTTAACTTTACGTGCTCCAATAATAGAAATATTCAAACAATTTAAATAATAGATAATATTTAAATAAATAATATTTAAATAAATATTATCCAAATGAATAATATTTAAATAAATAATATTTTAGATAAATAATATTTTAGATAAAATAATATTAAAATAAAAATACTATTGCATTATCCGATCACATAAATCTCCCAGATCGCATACCGAACTAGCACCATATAATATTACAGTCGTGGCTACGGGCCGTGCATCCATAGTTAGGCAGAGCGCTAGGCAAATAGGAGCAGGTGCCCAGAGTAGTTCTGCACAGTTACGTCGGAGTATAAATAGCCCTCAAATCAGTAAGTTTGGCCCCAACGCTGCGCTCTTGCTGCTCCCTAACTGTCGTGCTGACTGCCCCAATCGGCATAACCGCTGCATCGAACCTGCTGTTATTTTCAATTGGGTTATTACTTTTACTTCAACAAAATTGAAAGTAGGCGCTGTAGATTATTTTGCGGACATATGGCAAGTTCTCTGATCGTTTGTGCATTCAATATGCTTATTTTTAACAGGGATTTATTTTTAGAATTAATTTTCAGCAAATTTTCCGATATTAATATGTACCTTTGTGCATAGTATTGTTCTTCCTATAGACAATTCACAATAAATTTTTTCAAAGACTTCGGTGTAAGTATAAAAAAGCTGTCTCTAATTTACCTCAGGAATATTCATCGTTTATTATAATGATTTAAAATTATCTCAATATTTTTATAACATCGTCCCAATATCCTAACAATGTTGCCTTTAATCAATGTTACTCTCTGTGATTAGAAATAAAATCATCAAATCACTCACTTCATCTTCAGTTCTCTTTCCAAATTTACCACCAATTGATTATAAGATGTTTCTCTCTCCCATTTGGTCTATCTTTCCTACTGGCAGTTTCAAGGGTGGTCAGAGACTCAAATTTTCTGGCTCATTTCATCAAATTTCAGATTTGCCAGAAAGACAAATTTAAACGGAAGGTTGCAGGAGATTGTGGAAACCAATTTTATTTCCTTTCTGTTGATAAAAAGCTATGAAAAATACAGGGACATATTCGTGAAATGGAATTACTTTAATGACAATAAGATTATTATAAATATGATACTTAAATTTTGCAGCTGAAATAATTTATTCGTTCAATTCATGAGAATTTGACAGCTCCATTTATATTTACATTGGTTCTAGGTATATTCCACCCCGTAAATTCCACCCCGTAAATTCCACCCCGGTATATTCCACCCCGGTATATTCCACCCCAGGTATATTCCACCTCGGTTAATTCCACCCCGGTTAATTCCACCCCTGCGACAATGCCCATTTGGGTGACAATAAAAATACAAAGATTTTACTTTTAGATTGTCATTTGTTAAATAATTCGTACCGATGAAAAAATAACTCAGACAATATCCTGAGACATTCGGACAATATTTAGAGGTAGCTCAAGTCATTGAAATTTTATTCTGATAGAATTAAAAATATTCTTATTGTGGTAGTTTATTTCAAAGTTTACGTATTGAACAAGTTAATATTAATTCCTTTTTAACATGAAACTGCACATGTGCTCTTACAACAATGGTTAGATGAGGTGTGGAAGGGATAGACTGGCAGACAACACATTCAATTTTTTCGCTCTTTGCTAACAAGTTGCTGTTTTGGATTGTAGGACAAAATTCTCTGTGGTTAAAATCTCTCAATGTAAAAGGACAACAACCTCCCAGTCTTAAAACCCTGTACAATAATCCTCACCTCCCTATCGAAAACCTCCTGGTCAAAATAAAAAACGTAGAAAAAAGGCATCGGTCAAAAACCACCACTTTTAAAAAAAGATAAAATAATATATTCAAAATGAAATAAATATAACAAGAAGTACTATATGACCTCATCTTACAATTAATATCGCTGTTGTATTGGTGATAGGGAGAAAATCAGCTTGAGATTGAAAATCTAAATACCTCAACTGATAAAGACCGTTCACACAACCTTTCTTTCTGCTGTTCTGCTACATGTGTAGAGAAAAATGTACAGCTTGTGATTAACCAGCATAAGGTTTAATTCGACAGAGTGAAAATGCAAGTTACGTAGTATTGTATATGATATTAATAAATGACTAATATTAATGATAATATTAATATGATGATACAATCTATTTTTGCCTTGAATTTACTGGTTTGACTTTTCTTTCGCCGTATGTAGCAAATTTTTTTTTTTTTAAGATTTTATATACGAAAAATATACTGGAATGGGAAATGACTTAGAAATAAGAAACGTACAAAAAATGACATTTATACTGTTTTATAGTTTAAATGATAATCAATAGTGTTTTGTTTCATTGAGCGTCGTATCACATGCATAAATACTATATTTATTACCAATCATTGCAATTCATAGTGAATATTCCATTTGTGACAGAAATGTTGTATCTCATTGCAGTGTGTTTCATATGTCCAATTAACATCGTGAAGACATCATGAATATTCACATTTCGAACTCCTATCTTACAAACCCGAAACTAAACCAATATGACAGAACTGGTGCTTAAGGTGAAATCTGAAATTTTCATTTGCCTATTTCCAAATATTGAATTTCAATTCCATATTTCTGTCCTATATACATAAATTTTATGAAATATTAATTTTTGTACGCTGCAAACATATAGGGGGTTACACTTTCATCCTATTTTCTGGATTTAATTTTTTTTTAAATTACCGATTATCATGCATCACAGTAACGAAATCAATCATTTTTTGGATTTTGATAAATATACATATGTACGTAAACATAATATCTAATCAAACCTGATAATCAATTAGTTCACAAATTAAAAGTGAAAATTATTTTAATATTAAGAGTGCAGGATTATGTAAATAACACTTCTAATAAATTAATAAATACCTTAATTGGTGTAATTTTATGTGCTTCTTCTGCAATTAGCCACCGAGTTTTCGTCAAAAAGTTTCCATGTTTCTACTAATGACTTTTAATCACTTTTAATCCATTATCTTCTGATGATAAACTTTTTCGAATTAATGATTCTAAAAATGAATTGAGCGCTTTGTAAAGTCTCGGAAAATTAGGAATGGAATTCGAATAGCTTTGTTCGA
The DNA here is from genome assembly GCA_947561585.1 of Caprella mutica. Lineage (NCBI taxonomy): Eukaryota > Metazoa > Arthropoda > Malacostraca > Amphipoda > Caprellidae > Caprella > Caprella mutica. Next base: position 34,000 of record CANNZV010000331.1, on the reverse strand, counting down.
ATGAAAGAGATTATAGTTATTGGTTACCGAAACCTAAAACTCCATGAAATCCTGCCTAACTTTCTCATGAAGAAATACTCAATACTTTTATTAACTATATAATTTAAAATCTTTTTTGGAAGAGTAAAGCATCAATTTCCAGATTTGAATTGAATTGAAATTGTTAACATTTTGATGCAATTTTAACTTATTGAAATGTTCATCTGGTAATTATCAACACTATCTACCCTTAATAATATTATCTAATTTTGAGTATAACTTAATAAACTTGTGCATACCCAGCCATAAAATTCCTATTTATTTTCTGTTATATTGTATTGTTTCATACTGTAGTTACGAACATTAACATCAAAAACGTCATCTTTACTATTTATTATTCCAGTAATTATATAAACGGTAAATATTAGATACATTTAAACTTTGATCAAACTCATGCTCACCCTTTTTTGATTTAAAATCTGACCAACACTTTGATCTTCATTACTAATTATTTCATCGAATAATAAAATAATAAAATGTGTAACGAGTGATCTGCAAAATACCAAAGGCAGATTTAGTTCATCTTAATAATACTTTATTAAGGTTAGAATATTATCTTAGAAAATTAATTGTTAATGAATAACATTATTAGACTAAATAATTTATAGGGAAATAATATGAACAAATGACCAGGTAGTTGTCATAGTATTTGGACACTCACTGTACTCGGACACTGGGTGTCAAAATAGATCATGATCAGCGAATAAAAAACAAATATAGGATAGATTGGGTCACAACATACATCAATGTCCACTTTCCGTGTACTGTGAGTGTGCAAGTATTGTTATGTTTCCCCATGCTAATTTATATCTTTTGAGATAATAAATAAAAAAAAATTTCAAAAATGTTAGTGCATTATCAAGATAAATTTTACAATTGCTGGTTCATTTATTTTAATCAAAATGTCAGTCAATATACATAAAAATTGTAGGTATTAAATCACATTTATTATGAAGAATTAAAAAAATCTAGCCACTATAGTTAAATTACTTATATTTAACTGATCATATAACACAAAGAAGAATGTACCCAATATACCTATATTTACTCCTTTGTTCACTGACATATATTTTATTTTCTGTTCACTCCTGAAAAAATTCATCAAACTAACAAGCCTTTCTTTTTTGTCATTAATAATGACTGTGTTTTATTTTAAATTTGCAATACGCTTTGTTCAGTGAAATTTCATTGAATTTACCTCGGGATAAAATATGTAAACTATGTAAATATAAATATATAGTTACTTTACTTTGAATTTTCAATGTCAAAATAAATAGGCATATACTAATTTTTGAAGTAATAATGTTAAGAGAATATCCCTTTTTTGTATCCATTAATTAAATATAAATTAATATATTAATTAATATATATTCGCATAGTATAAATCATATCATTGAAAGTATTGCATTTTTAGTAATTAGACAAAATGCATAGATCGCATAATTACTTTCAATATTCACAAGCAATCACAATAAATTCAATGTGTCCAAAACTGCAATCATGAGCAATTACAATATCATGTAAATCACACGAGTTACGACACTCTTATTCACTAATTTATTACCTGATTCTAATTACTCACCCTTTGACGTGGAGGTTATAAAGGTGTAAATATTTAACGCCAGTGCTTCATTAGGAAGATGGAATAACGAAGAAAATTACAACATGAACAATTATCACACAAATTAATATTTTTTCATTTATTAATTTGGTACTTATTTTGCCTATCCTCTTGGTGAATTCTGTTCAAAAGCCATAACTGAAGTCACTTGCTACTCATCACACGTAAAAAAGGTTATGAAGTTAATATTCTGAATGATGACCGCTAGAACTGCTAGTGATTTATATCCATTGCCACAGGAATAGGAATCAGCAAACTGGAATTGAACCGAATCGTGACAAGGAAATTCAATGAACAAATTCAGAGTTATAATTTTGCAGGTATGATATATGAATTCAATTCATGTCAAGCAATATCAGTGATATGAGAGTTGATTCTTATTACATCAATATTGTCAACATCAGAGTGTATGGTATGACGTCAAACTTTGCACATTTACGTACAGGGTAGAAAAATTCATCACCTCATTGCCAATATTATTTTCTCAATGCAATGTTTTTTTTTTACTCAAAATTAATATTAAATGAATGATAGTCACAGAAAGACTTCATACCTATTTGGAATATTATTTGTATTGAATGTGAATATATATTCTATGAATGATCTTCAGCTAATGAGTTCATACCTAGTAGAATATTATTTGTATTTCTATTTTTCAGAGAGGAATTATTTTGATATACGAGACATTTATTAATAGAAACCTATCCAATTTTGAAGTTTTCATGAAACTTCTACACGGAAGTTTTTGTATCGGAAATATACAAAATGACCATCATGCAGTAAGTTATATTCGCTAGTTTGTTGTAGTTTTTAGAGACCTTGCAGAATGGCTCAGGAAGCGCCATGCCCCCGATAAATCAAACTTATATATCTTATTTATACCTGAGACCGAAAGTTCCGAAACCTAAAATTCCGAGACCAAATATTCAGCTCAAATCTCCTATTAAATAAATGTGAAACATATCAAAATTACTATTGTTACATATCATTTTACAACGGTTAGTTATGTTATTCTTCTTAAATATACATATATACTACACATTTTAGTATTCATAATTTTAACTTTTTCTTTTATTGTTCTTTAATAAAAATCATTATTAAATGAGACCAAATATTCCGAAACCTAGTTTTCAGAGACTGAGGTTTCATAAAACACAGTCTTTTCTTAATGTGTGCTAGTTTTTCTAGTTAATCTTTATAATGTGGGGTATAAATTTTTTTTTTGGAAGCATCATCATGACATTAGTTCGATATTTGAGTGTTTATAGTCAGTGAAGATGGTGCTAGATATATATTTTAATAAAGCTAGTTCAAGTCAAGGATAATAGCTAATATAATTATATTTAGGTAACATATAGTGTCAACCTTTTCGACTTTAATAAGAGATTTGTTTTTAATAATCTTAAGGAAAAATTGCATATGCTCTATCCTCAATTTGCTTAGATAATTTAAAAGGATTTTTATAGTTTACAGTATAGTCCATATAAAATTATAATTTAATATATTATTTTATATTATATATTATTATAATTAAATATAGTATATAAATTATAAAATGAGTAAAACAAATAATCTAAATATCAATACATTATATTTCATTGTATATGTACATAATATACATACATATAGACAAGTAAATGACTTAGATTTAAAGTCAATTACACACTAATTCTCCCAATTGAAAGTAAAGAGCGCCATTAGGTTTCTCCAATTAGAGCAAATCATTGAGTGTAATGACGTCATTCGTCTGTACATTCATTATTGCAGTTTAACCCAAACTCCACTGTTTGGGATCCATGTGTCTGATTCTCTGAGAAGACTGGAATATTCATTCCCGTCTGGTGGTTATTCCAGAATAGATTATCTGAAAAGGTGGTCTGGCTGAAGCCAATATTGATATTGATTTTGTTTAAGGATATTTCGTACGTGGCTGCAATTTTTATGATAGTTTCATTTTAAAGACTATGATTTACAATTGTAAAATTAACAATTGAGATATAGACTTAGAAATATAGGTATATTTTCCTATATTATGAATAATATAGAACACTAGAGTTCCGGTAAATTTTTTCCTCCTCATTTTTTATTAAATATTAAAAAGTAAATAATACACAAGACTATATTAATTTTTATGAATTACAATAACATTGAAAGTGATTAATAAATTTAATGGAATATAAACTATACCTGTTTATGATAACTTGATTTTTGAATAATAGAATTTTTATAAATGAAGAGTTTGTATAAAGTTTAAAAAATTTAATTAATTAGTAGTTTAATTTTCACGTATCAATTGCTCTATGTAGGTTTAGTTCGAAGTTTAAAAACAAACGTAAATGTCCAGATTCCATAAATATGTTATATGAGTAATACAAATATGTAGTACAATTTAAATAGGATTATTTTATGATTGTTTGTAATAATTAATATACATACAATGATAGGAAACTTATAGAATTATAAACTTTTCTAGGAAACAGTACATTGAATAAATATTTTACAATTAATTTCACAGGATCTTTACAACTACTGATATTAAATTCATTGCTATTGCCTAAATTTATAGCCTATTACCACTTCGATAATGGCTCCTAAAAACAGAAAAAAAAACTCTAGACACTTAATTGAATTGGTTACAAATTATTCAGTTCAGTATTTGGTACAATATAAGCGATACGATAAATGAAATAAATAATTCATGTATAAATGAAATATCCTAAAATATGAAAAACTACGGTTTTTATGTTAAATGATTGAATTGAAATTCAACACTATGGAAATTAAAATAGAAAATTCGGTAAAATATAAACTATTTTATTGATAGAAAATATTTGAAACATAATATAGATATGAATATACATCTTGAAATTATTGAACTATTCAACATTTTGAGAAAATTCTTCAGTTTAATATCTGGTAAATGATGTTGTTATGTCATGATTTAGTATCTCATTAGTACATTACCATAAAGGCTACTTCACACATGTCCGTGATCCGTCAGTGATTTTTATCACTGAGAGGAGCCGGTACTGTGTAAATATGTTCAATTAAGGTAACGATATATTTTTTCACTGACACTGAATCACTGAGAGGTGACAGACCGGTGACGTCCCGGACGGATCCCTGACATGTGTGAAGAAGCCTTTAAAAAGTAAGCTTTGTACCGAGAACGATTCAGTTCCTAGGTAGTTATTGTAGTTAACATCTCTAGAATTCACATGCAGTCTCCATTGAAAATTCATAGATGAGAGTAATTCATCTTGAGCTCCATGATCTGAACCTAGTGCCCATACATAAATCTGTATACGAAGTACAGTATGTACAAGTTATTCCTAGAAAGTTTTATTGAGTGATATCCCATGCATAATTACGTATAAGCTATGTGAAGATCTTGTGAAGTATTAGAATGTAAGTGCCAGTAGCATACGTTTAGTTAACGTAATCATAGTGTATTTCATCGATACTTAATTAAGATGCTGAATGCTGATGTTATGTTGAGCGAAAAACGCATACTTACAATCTACCAATTACTAAGGCTTTTTAGTCAAAAATGTTAGATGAATCCATTATCCTATTTGTCATCTAATTTTTATATCACTACTTCAATTCACTAACTAGTCCTATAAGTCCTTTTGTAAATTTCGAACATTTTCTATATCTTTCCTTTTGTGACTTTTTTTTACGACATGGGAGTTATAATTTTTAACCAGCCTTCCTCTACTTTTTTATACTTGTAATAGATCATAAATTTCCAGAAATCCTGGAAACTGTTTCAAGTTTCAATACAGATATCAAATTAACTTTTCAACCTAAATAAAACAAGCTAAACTCTTTATACGAAGTTTGTGCAATAAAATATTTTACACTTACAATAAAATCATGGATTGTATGAATGTGATTTAAGTAACTTAAATCATGAAAATTAGATTTTATTTGTATATTTCATTTAATTATATGATTGATAATCCCATTTTCATTTTAAAGATATGGAAGTAGGTATTATTGTGAAGAATTTTTAGCCTTCATTTAGAAAGATAACACTCTGAATTAAATAAATAATGATTCATATCATCTACAAATGCACATATAAAAATTCTGGTTAAGAACTCGAAAATTGAGTATTTCTTATTCTTCAACAGCCAAACCACCTTTTCCTCTCTGGTATAAATATTCTCATTTAGTCTTTAAAAGAGCAAAAATAACCCCATGTAAATAATGAATAGCTCGATAGAGTTTCCTTCTGTGGTTCGAGTGAAAAAATGACACATTTCATGCAAAGTTTGATGATAATAAGATGAGTTGAACGTGACTTTGGGGAGAAATTTAGTCTGGCTTGCAGTTCCCTTTTTATTTGAATAATATAAAAAATGCATTTACTGTTTAAATTATAACTATAAATTGGTGAATATTAGATGTGCGAGTTGTAATTAACTTTAGAACTAGAATGCAACTTAATATGTGTGTCAATTTGAGGATCTAGTATATGGAAGGTAGATTTTTCATTATCGATGCACAAATTAATATCTTTATCAACATTTATTCATGTAAATAAGTAGATTGAACACTAATATTATTTCCAAATTATTCATACATGTTATATTCATCGCTCTATATATTAATTGTCATTATATACTTTTTAGTTTGTCAGATTTAATTATCTTGAATAAAATCTTCGGAAAACATTCTGTGTGTCCTGTTTATAAATCTGGAAAAATAAGATGATATCCTAAATCCCATACTTCAATATATAAAAATCATATATTATTCCTTTTCTGAAATCTCATTTGAGCTCATATTAGTGATCTATAATCTATTTTTGAACTCCAATTCAGACCCTAGAAATAGATTTAATGTAAAAAAGGTTTTCATTAACTATCTTTGTAGACCTGAACTTTTAATTTCATTTTCAGATTTCCTGAAGAATATTAGTTTTTCCAACCATAATTTGAACTTTTTAGATTATAGTTCGATAGAGCATTGGAATCTTGTAAATAGATTTCTAATACCAACGGGCAAGGGTACAAAATAAATATTACATGGATAATTGATGGTAAATAGTGTATATTCTCAATATAAAATTTACAAATATGACAATGCGCAGATTATTTGAAATATTTTGGTAGAACATACCATTATAAACTCCTCTATTAGAGCAAGGGGCAAAATTTCTAAGAATAAGCAGTATATTTAGCTATACTTTTCTTAAAAATTCACTCATTATTCATCTCATAAAAGCTACATAAGAAACTTTCCTCACAGGAGAATAAAAGAGACCAGAAGTCATTAGACTCAAAAACTGTCAAGTCTGAGTGTTATTACAAGAAGATGTAAAACTCTCGTTACGTTGCTTTACTTTTGCATTAGGTTTTTGCGCTTTCTCTGTACACTCACACTATTCATTATTCAATTCACAAACTGGTAGTCTGGGTGACTTTGTTTGTGACTGATTTTTTGACTGATTGTACCTTGTGTCTACTTTCTTTTCTACATTACCAATATAACACTGAATGGTGAAAGCAGAAGTTAAAATGACAGTACAGTCGTATTTTATTATGGTGCACCAACAGTTGGGCCCAGGACAATTGGGCCCCGACTGTTGGGCCCATGGCAATTGGGCCAAACGACAATTGGGGCCCGGACAATTGGGCCCCAGGACAATTGGGCCCACGACAATTGGGCCCCAAAACATTTAAGCCCAGAAAAAAATTGGGTAGAAGACACAATATAGGAATATTACCTCGTTTTTACTAGGGAAGTGACAATATTATCTTTGAAATATGCTTTATATTCTCAAAAGATATGTTTATATTTTTTAATTCGATTCATATACTTGATAAGGTATATGTTAGCAAACCTCTTAATTCACATTTGGATGCTAATCTCATGTTTCAATGTAATGGAAATCTTTGAAGTATTTAAATAAGTCTTATTATTTTGAATCATGTCAAATGGATCCAATGTGTAGTGCTCATCGTCTGACAAAGACAAATATTTAGAAAAAAATGGGTAAATTTTTAAGGTTAAACGTTACATTGAACAGTTGTTTGAACAGTTGTTTGGATAAAATGAGATTATGAGAATACATTTTGTAGTAATAATTCATAAACCTCTTCAATATTGAACGCTGAACAGCATTCAAATAATTCACGTTAATTTTAATTCAATTTGTATGTTCCAGTAATTCCGGCATGTCTAAAATACCTACATCCTTGTTTTCTTTTTTTGCTTCATCTAAAATAGCTAAATTCTTATATTCTATTGGCTACATCCTAACTCATTTACTTCTCAAGATTTCACTATATATAGGAACTGTAACTAGGAAATTTGTTGCTAACATGACCTATCTCGGAACAGAAAATTATTATAGTTTAAAAGAATAATAGTATTATAATTATTTTTTAAAACAAGAATATTTTTATATTTTTTCATGTGAGGATTTTTCTTTATTTTAAATATGCTCAAGACTATATTTTTATACAAAACGAATATTGTCACCAACCCAGTTATTACAGTAGCAAGGGTTTTTAATTCAGTTAATACAGTAAACTCTGAAAAAAATTGGAAAATAATATAATTGTCTCGGGGCCCAATTGTCGTAGGCCCAATTGTCATGGGGCCCAATTTTATTGGGCCCAATTTTCGGCGGGCCCAATTGTCGGGGCCCAATTGCCCTGGGCCCAACTGTCGGTCCACGTTTTATTATAACAATTTTATTGTTAAACGATTGCTTAGTAGGAAAAAAATATTCGTGTTGAATTGTAAAGTTCAATAAAATCTATTAATGGAATTATATCATATTTTTACAAAATAATAACGGTAGATGGCGCCGCAATCAGTGGCGCAATCTGGTAAACAAACCAATTGAGAGAAGTTTCTATCTAGATTGTTACGTCCAAGAGAAGAGATGGCTTTATCTTTAAAACTATGCCTTCTTGTCTACCAATTCAAATAATCTTTTAAACATTTCGACGCAAACAAAGCTTGATTACTGCATACATAAATTAATATGAAAACAACAAATATACTCACGTACATACTAATGAGTGTAAGTGCTTCCGCTAGGTGTCGCTAATTTATAATATCCTTTCTAAATGAACATTTAGAAAATAATCGAGCATTCATGCATTACATAATTAAATATTCTGAACTGATTTAAAACCAATTTTGCGATCGTTTGATTTTGACTTTAATATCTCTTTAAATCCCTTAGTAACAATGTACAAAAGGTGGCTTGTTGTTATGCACATCCACGCATTAAAAAATATACACTATAAACCATTAAATTATTTCGCTCAATTTAGCAATATGATGATTATTTAATTCACTTAAGTGATGATATAATACAGATCAGTAGAACTTTTTTTATAGTATACGTTTAATATTATAATATTATTTATATTTATTGATTATTTACATTGTGATTTTATTACCTTCTCTTCATTCATCTCTATTCTTAAATACTTAGTTCTATTTCTCTCATAGAAATAAAAGTCTCTTCACTTATTACTTTTTATGGTTATCACATCGCAAAGAAATTTATGTGACAATTTCGGTGATAAATGACATCTCTTCTCCAATGGGAAAAATCTGATTCGTCTTCAAGTTCACAATTTCTTAACAAAAGAATTAATTTTCATTCGAAGACATCTTTTTTCTAGTCAGTTGATGGATACTTAAATTTTATAAAAATTAGTTTTGCATATATGTATGATCAATAACTAGAAGAATATCATTATATATCACATTTAAGATTTGGTCATGCTTAAATTTGATTTGGTAATAACATCAAATTACAAAGTATACATATAATTTCCCATAATTTGTATGAGGAATTATATTTTCCAAATATCCAATTTATTCAATTCTAATAATCCCAATAACCTAGCCGCTGGCAACGATGCGACAGTCGTCAATAATATAAATTTAAACCGATTTAGAAGCTTTTCTTTCATAACTTTTACTTTTTCACGATATTCACATTATGGGCATATATTCAAATATATTAGGGGTGCATCAGAGATAGGGTGTGTCTCATTATTATCAGTTAACTGTATCCCTTAGCGGCTTACTTTGATGTGCAAGAATATTTGCCCCACCCATACAAAATACCTAGAAATCTTTGTTTCTTATCATTGTTTGTCATTATTTTTTTTTAAATATAATTCTTTGGCATTTACCAATGGAAGTGTAGCTATCAAATTAAAATTTATCGAAAAGTCAATTGGTTAAGATTGAATATGAGTTTTAGTTAGGACCGGTGCACCCGCACCAGCGGTTAGATTATTGACCAAACTTCTGAGGGCTAGGTTACTAGGGTTAAATGATAAGTCAATCTAGAATAAAATATTGATATATCTTCAAAATATCGCTCAGTCAAGAAAACGATATGATTTTTATGTAATTTAAAGAAATAGAAATGGCTTTACATCTCGTGTACATTTATACAACCCATCATTCTATTTCAATCCTATTATCAGCTAGTAAACATAACTGGAACATATAAATTAAAACACAAACACTTGTTATTGATTTCAATTAAGTAAGTAAATAGGATAAGAGATGAAGTGGTGCAGAACTCATCGTGGAAGTCATAATACGAATCAAGTAATTCGAAGCCTATCAACTCAAGTGTTTTTGGTTTGTTTTCATTCTCAGATATTTGAGATGTTCCCTCGTGTGTATTTTCTTACTCTGAGACCATTTGATGACAACGACACTCAGTGAAGATATAGTGGAATGTTGGTATTACAATGGAATGCTTGTAATTACCTGAAAAATCATTGAATTTTACATTTACGAAGCTGAAGATAATATATTTATATGTGTATGGAATAATTATTATTAATTGATGTTTAGATATTCTGTCGTACAATTGTTATCAATCCACAGTTCATTGGATAGTTCAAAGAAATCAATAATCATGTATATTTGTAAAGCTTTTGATTATTAAACATATTTCAATAGTCAGATAGTACAGACAGTATTTTAAGTTAGATATACTCAATTATGAAATTTTTAGGAATTTAACTATTCATCTTATCAGCAAAGACATTTTAGATAATAAAACATTTATTATTACTATCCACATTTGACGTATTATTCAGTGCCAAAGTATTAATTCAAATGTTTGTAAGATCTTCTTCGTAATATTCGGTCAATACAAATTTATATACATTGCGTAATAAAATGTAGAGAAAAAAAACTGACTGTAAATTATTTATCGAGTCTAATTTAAATTCTTCACACAGAATTGTATAATTTCATGATGTTTTTTATATTTAATTTACATGATACCGAAGGAAATGGGATGACATTAGGGAGTGTTCTTGGCATTTCATTTTCTCTGCAGTAGAATAATTTAAAGATTACTTAATTAATTCACAGTACGTTGATTTCGTGTGACTATTTTTGCAAGAAAAAATAATGTGAAACAATTTATTCCAATTTTTTAAAGATGAGTTTTAGAACAAACCAATTCAAAAATATGTGTACTACTATATCCAATTAATAATTTAAATTTAAAAACTTTTACTTTAATGCATAAAAAACAAATCTTAAGTAAGATTGATTGAATAAATTTAATCATTATTTTTACATCGTTCTTATAGTTCATATAGAATAAGAACTATAAAACTTCGGTTATTTTTATATTCATTCTTCAAATTTCTCCGATGTGAATTCAGTGCCGCAAGTAGCCTTTATTTGATGAGAAAATGAGAGGTGATGAGGACGAGCCTATGAATAAATTATCCTATCGACTAGTAAGATCTTTGCTTCCCTTCAGTGTCTCTTTTAAAGGGTAGCAGTTGCGTGGAATGAGATGACATTAGTTTTATAGGACCAGAAACACAGTAATGTGATGCTAGGTAGAATAATGAAGTATTAGTTTTACAGGACCAGGAACACAGTAATGTGATGCTAGGTAAAATAATGAAGTATTAGTTTATAGGACCAGAAACACAGTAATGTGATGCTTGGTAGAATAATGAAGTATTAGTTTTACAGGACCAGGAACACATTAATGTGATGCTAGGTAAAATAATGAAGTATTAGTTTATAGGACCAGAAACACAGTAATGTGATGCTAGGTAGAATAATGAAGTATTAGTTTTACAGGACCAGGAACACAGTAATGTGATGCTAGGTAGAATAATGAAGTATTAGTTTATAGGACCAGAAACACAGTAATGTGATGCTAGGTAGAATAATGAAGTATTAGTTTTACAGGACCAGGAACACAGTAATGTGATGCTAGGTAAAATAATGAAGTATTAGTTTATAGGACCAGAAACACAGTAATGTGATGCCAGGTAGAATAATGAAGTATTAGTATTACAGGACCAGAAACACAGTAATGTGATGCTAGGTAGAATAATGAAGTATTAGTTTTACAGGACCAGGAACACAGTAATGTGATGCTAGGTAAAATAATGAAGTATTAGTTTATAGGACCAGAAACACAGTAATGTGATGCTAGGTAGAATAATGAAGTATTAGTTTTACAGGACCAGGAACACAGTAATGTGATGCTAGGTAAAATAATGAAGTATTAGTTTATAGGACCAGAAACACAGTAATGTGATGCTAGGTAGAATAATGAAGTATTAGTTTTACAGGACCAGAAACACAGTAATGTGATGCTAGGTAGAATAATGAAGTATTAGTTTTACAGGACCAGGAACACATTAATGTGATGCTAGGTAAAATAATGAAGTATTAGTTTATAGGACCAGAAACACAGTAATGTGATGCTAGGTAGAATAATGAAGTATTAGTTTTACAGGACCAGGAATACATTAATGTGATGCTAGGTAAAATAATGAAGTATTAGTTTATAGGACCAGAAACACAGTAATGTGATGCTAGGTAGAATAATGAAGTATTAGTTTTACAGGACCAGGAACACAGTAATGTGATGCTAGGTAAAATAATGAAGTATTAGTTTATAGGACCAGAAACACAGTAATGTGATGCTTGGTAGAATAATGAAGTATTAGTTTATAGGACCAGAAACACAGAAATGTGATGCCAGGTAGAATAATGAAGTATTAGTTCATAGGACCAGAAACACAGTAATGTGATGCCAGGTAGAATAATGGAGAATTAGCTTTACAAGACCAGGAACACATTAATGTGGTGTTGTGGAGAACGATGAAGGCATATCACAGCTGGCTAAGGCATAAAATACATTCTGTACATGTTATGGACGAATTTATTTCATTCAGAATTAAATACTTCAAAATAATTATAAATATAAAAGTTGAGTATATATTATGAATAGATGAAAAATAGAATATAAAAGAATTCATAATATACAATATAAAGGGTTATAATTTTTGATCTAAATATTATACATTAACCCTAATGTGTTTGACGTGTGTTTTTAAGCACATACTTTTTAAATTACTTCATATCTTTCATGTCATTCCTTCAAATTTATCGGCCTTTCTCGGCTTTGTTCCTACATAAATACCATATATATTTTTGTATATAAAAGTTAAAAATATTTACGTATCGGTGTAAATCAGCGTAAATTACGTGAATTATAAATTGATTGTAATGTGTTCTAAACACACTACTGTCCACGTTGTTTTCATGGAGAACAAACACATATACGAACTGTTATTGGGTCACATTCCACCCAATCACAGCTCTGCTCTCTCAGTTGCCAATGTCTTTCATACCTATGTATTTATTTTCCCTTATATGTTCGATACTTTTACTTGACATTTGGTACACATTAGTTTAGCATATATAATAACAAATTGTTAAAAATACAGTACATCAGGTTTATAATTAAGACATGTGTATTTTAAACACTCAGTCAAATCTTCCTATACATTCTGATAGTCAAGTTAAATACAAAATGGATATCAAATAATGTTCAATATGAGATGAATCGAAGAACTTAATTCTCATTATCGAGATACATGAATATCAAGCAATAGTAGAGCATTGTACGCTAGTTAGCAACTTTGAAGCAGTGGGCTAGTTAGCAATTTCAGTCTAAAGTAACTAAGTTAGGTTTGAGTTCCATCAGTTTGTGGCTGAAGTTCTCCTCACTTGTCTGAGTTTGCTTGGAGTGATTCAGAGGTGAAGATAATACGGTACATTCTCAATAGTTAGTATCACGGTGCATGTTCATTTTCTAAACGATGTCTTAGATTTTGCGTGAATAGGTTATATAAACTTCATTTATTATCATTTCTTCATTTTCCTCTTCCATCAATGAATACATTTATGGTGTTTTTTTCATCCCATTTTTGGTAAGTAACTTTATTCACGGAGTAGCTTTTCTGCATCCATGAACCTTTTCACCCAATGGTGATGAGTGACTTTATTCATGAAATGACTTTTTTATTAATTATTAAATATTAATATCATTTTGAATTCAATGCTATTAACTTCTATCAAATTCAATTGAAAACCTTTATTATATCGATCCATGTAAAGTTTTCATTACATGTTATTAACATCATCATTGAATAGATCGCAATGTCCAATGACTATCATTATTTAGATGTATGATCTTTATTGGCTTAGCGAATATTAAACATGCATGATAACTATGAATAAAGGAAAAGGTATGTGAGTTAGATATTCTATATTCTGATATATGGTTCATATTATATGCTTATTGCCCATGATGGGAATATTAATACTATAGAATGTATGTGCAAATACAATATACATTACTCATAAAATACTAATAAATGGTAACTGAAGTACATTAATAATGTTACAAAAATACGTGAAAATACTTAAATTGTTAATATAAAAATAATAATATGTCATACGTTTTGCACAAATTGTTCTGAAATATTCCCTCAACTTTGTCTGCAACAATAACTTAATTCGATTGAATAGGAATTTCTTGACAGAATGTGAACATTCAAACTGTGATATACTTGCAATTCAGTGTTATCCAAAATGTATGAACATTTTATACGTGTATTTGGCTATTACTTTTAATCCTAATGAGTTTGACTGTCAGGATGAACTGGAATGATTAACTTTGTGTTAAAAAAGCTCTTGACTTTATATATAAATCTACGGTACTGTATTCCTTGCAAATCGTTAGTATATGCACTAAACCAATGTGTACCAAATTTCTATTAAAAATATTGAACATATAAGAAGAAAGAAATACAAAAGTATATAAGACATTGGTAACTGAGAGGGCAGAGCTGTGATTGAGTGAAGTGTAGTGATGCAATCATTAATAAAAACATTTATTTTATTTGTTCAAAACGTGTTTTTATATTAAAAAGTAACATCGCCCAATAAAGAAAAGCCTAAAAAGTTTTCTCTTTATCGGAAATACTGTTTTCTTTTTTAGAAAACTTTTTGTATTAATATTATACAAGATTGCTCTATATATATTCATAAAAATTATTTTTCAAGTGTTTTAGTCAAAATTTACTCAAGTATTTTTGATTCTTTGCTTAATAATTTGTTAGTGTATTTTGCAACATTTTATGATTTATTGTTTTATCATCATGAAAATAGTGATTCATTTGCTTGAATCTTGGAGTTGGTTTAGATACATCTCAAGACTCTTCACCACGATTTAAGGATGCTCTTGGATTAATTTAACCAATTGAAGATCAATTGATGAACATTCAAGTTCGATTGAATCAATCTCAGAAGGTGTTTATGGGGATAATGGACTTAATCTGTTTATAGTTTCAAAGAATGGTAAATTTATCTTCGCTAATTTAGAATTTGAAGTACAAACAATAAACAGGGAAATAAGTTTTTAGCTCTGCATCGAAAGTTTCACGCAAATATCCCGCAAATATTACTGTATATTACTGTAGTGGTAGGGAGTGTTTTTGGAGAGTCTTAGCCTCCCTTAGAAAAATGCAAATGTTCTCAAACCTCAGAATCAAGTACAATCACAAGAAATTGATCTAGATGGACCTTTACATGTTACTCCTGAAGTGGAAGATTTCGATTCAGAATTTCCATTTTAGATCTTCACTACCACTATATCAGGTACAAGAAGACAGTCTCAGGACTCCAACTATGAACAAAATACTTTGCCTGTTTCAGTTAATATTCCTAGTGATTTTAATGATAAAACAGCAGAGCAAAGTAGTATTCTGGCCAAACTCTATAAAATGAGGGAACAAAATAAGAATTGTTTTCATCGATAACAATGTTGCAGGTTGATATCACAACACTTTTTCTTAAAAAAACACTGATTTCCCTTTTTTATTAAAAAAACGTTGTTTATCTTTAAAAAAACATCATACATAAAAACACTGTTTCTTTCTTTGCAACACTAGTGGAGTGTGACCCAATCAGAATCAAAATTTTAAGTACAAAAATATATTTGGTATTTATGTAGGAACGAAGTCAAGAAAGGCAGATAAATTTATAGGAATGACATGAAAGATACAATGTAATTTATAGAAGATGTGCCTAGAAAAAACATTTCGAACTCATTAGGGTTAAAATATTAAAAAATATATATAAATTTTGAAAACCTAAGTCAGATAAGCTAAAATGTAAATTAAAAATTAAGATCATATTGTTCTAAGAAATAAAGAACTAAATATTTCATAAAAGTTGCGTTCACATTTCAATTTTCAGTTCATTCTGTTCAATAATGAAATCACAGAAATAGGTTAAAATTTACTGATTAATTTATTTTCTTGGAGACTTTCCTATGAAAAATTATTTAATTTTTTAACGAAAGATGGGGAAAATCCTTCGATTTTTGAAGTATCTTATTCCACCCAGGAATACAAAAGTGTGGCAATTGAAATCTATTATTAAAGGAAATTGAGGTTGATTATATACATTTATTACATTATCTTGTAACCTTGGAAACATGTTGTAATCAAATTTAATCCTTCAGACCACGAGGAAATAGCACCATCAAGTTAATTAAAGTGTCTAGACTATGTTGGTGATTCATATTAATTTCATCCGAACAAATTGGTATGAACAAATGTGACGGTAATTTACTTTAGTTAGCGTAGGTGCAAAGGATTTAATTTCCCTCGAGTAAATGGACTCTTAGTCTTCATTAGCTTGATATGGTATTGCTAGTAAAAGAAACTGTTGAGACATTCATATTTTGGTGATGAATAAATTACTGATGCTGTACTTGAAATTAAGTTAAATCAATTTTTAAGTAATTGTTTTATTTAGTAAATATATTTGAAAAACAATTCATATAGAGAATAATATACTCAGTAAACTATTAATTCAATAAATTAGATTGAGTTCATTAAACCACTTACCGTTACAGTGTAATTCACTTCCCTAGCTCTCCTCTCAAAGTAAACCTAAGGATCTTTTACGCCATTAACCACACTTTATGAGATACACAAAACCTGAAAAATGTCCTGAAAGAGTCAAAAATGTTCGAGGTTTGGTGATTATCCTCGGAAGAATGAGACACCATTTGCTTTTCTTTATGCTATTATAATGATTCGAGCTGAAAATAATCAACTTATATATATATATTTTTTATATATTGTACTTGAAAGCATATTAGTAAAGTATTTGATAAATTGGATTTTTTTAAATAATTTCTTCTTCATCATTCTCTCAAGTAAAGTAGCTTATACTTATTATCTGTTTAATAATAATGCCAAAAAAATTATTATTATATGTTACTTATTACAAATAATTTCTCTTATAGCAGCCACTGAGATTCGTATTCAAATATGCATCACCGAAATAAGGTGTCAAAGACAATAGCATTGATGTAGTTGATACTCGTTTCCACTCATTTGATATATATTATAAAAGAATATATCATTAAAAAGTAGGAAGTAGTTCCCTGTCAGGCATCAATAATTTCACTGTCAGTTCTCCTGGAACCATTTCATGATTATTAGGATGTCAGAAGTTAAAGGGAATTTCTCAATATACGTCAGGTTGTTCTTTGCATTACCCAAACTTTCAGACAGCCTAATACATTGAGAGGATCTTAGTGTTGCCGATAAACTTCAAAGAACGATATGGAACAGAATATTTTTCTTGTTTCTAACTGCAGTATATTGCGTAAACGGTAAGATTCAACAGAGAAGAGTTACTGAATGACAAGTAGGTTATTAAATCTCTCATGAGATAAACTAAGAAAATTAACTAAATATTAGATAGAATATTTAGGTAGATTTATAACTAGAATGTATAATTGTCGTGTATTGCTTTAAATGAAAATATTAGCCACTTTTGAAAAACGCATTTTACTAGGTAAAGTTGATGAAAATATTATATATATTGATTTGTTCACAGTTTACTAATTCCACCTTTCCGAAAAGAAATTTTACTAATTGTAACGTTTGTTGATATTACATTATTGATCTAAGTATACGTCGACAAATTTGTAATATTTGAATATAATCGTGAACCGACAATTGGGCCCAAGACTATTAGGCCCCGACAATTGGGCCCGCCAACAATTGGACCCGCTGACAATTGGGCCTAGGACAATTGGGCCATACGACAATTGGGCCAAAAGACAATTATACTATTTGCCCATTTTTTCAGAGTTTACTATATTAACTTAATTTAAGACCCTTGCTACTGTAATAACTAGGGTTGTGGCAATTTGGAGTTTGTATAAAAATATAGTCTTGATCATATTTGAAATAGTGAATATTCCTTACATGAAAACAAATATTCTCATTATGAAAAATAAATATTTTTTAATAGAACATATTCTTTTCATGAATAAACACTATTATTCTTTTAAACTACAATAATTTTCTGTTCTGAGATAGGTCATGAAAACAACAAATTTCCTAGTTACAGTACCTCTATATAGTGAACTCCTGTAACGTAAATGAGTAAGGAAGTGGCCAATGGAAAATAAGAATTTAGCTATTTTAGATGAAGAGACAATAGAAAATAAGAATGTGGGTATTTAGACATGCCGGAATTATTGGAACATACAAATTGAACTAAAGTTAATGTGAATGTTTTGAAGCCTGTTCAGTGTTCAAATTTGAAGAGTTCCATGAATTATTGTTACAGAATTATTCTCATTATCTCATTGTATCCCAACAACTGTTCAATGTAACGTATATATAACCTTTAAAATTTACCCATTTTTACTAATATTTGTCTTTGTCAGACAATGTTCACTTCACATTGGATCTATATGACATGAGTTAAGTTAATACGACTTCTTAAAAATACCTATAAAAGTATATCAATCGAATTTAAGAAATATGAACACATTTTAAGAGAATATAAACCATATTTCAAAGATAATTTTGTCACTTCCCTAGTAATAACAAAGTAACTCTTTTTTTTTCTTTATTGTGTCTTCTACGCAATTTTTTCTGGGCTTATTTGTTTTGGGGCCCAATGGTCGCGGTCCCAATTGTCTTGGGGCCCAATTGTCTTGGAGCCCAATTGTCTGGAGCCCAATTGCCGTGGAGCCCAATTGTCCTGGGCTCAATTGTCTCGAGCCCAATTGTCGGCGGGCACAATTATCGCGGCCCAATTGTCGGTGCATCGAATATAATATATAATTAGATAACTGTGATTTTCCAAATTGAATCATACATTACGCAAAAACATTTACTATTAAAAAACAACACCGATTTTTATAACTATCTTTAAATCTCGTTAACTTTCTATTGTAAAAATCATTGTTATAAGAGTTTCAGCTTTTTCAGCGTTTGAGTAATTACAAAAGAGAATACCTGTCGATAACCGTCGTATCAGTCTGTCAAAACAGAAAATTCGATGATGGATTAACGTTCATTTGTTCTGTTGTCAAAGATTGAGAGCTACTTAGACAAAGATTAATGTTGCAAATTCTGAATGAATTTATTATCAATGATTGAAGTGAATGACAATGACATGACCTTTAAATGGATCTAGTGAATGTTTTAAAAACCTTTCACGTTTATAGGGAGATTAACTTTTGTGTTACAAATGTAATACTAAATGGAGGAAAGATTAAATGTATCAGTTTTAATTCGCTATTCATGTTATAGAACTTAATTTTCTTAACAGTGTCAGCTGTAAATAATTGTTTGAAAAAGTTGGTTAATGAATATGAAAAAAAATTCATTCGAAATTTAGAATTATTCAAAGTGTTTATTTCGAAAAAACACAATTAAAAAGAAAACAGTTCATATCAATTCATATTCTTATCTGATAATGTCTCTAGAACTCCTTGCACCAATAAACTCAATTTCAGTATTTCTTATGTAAATCTTCTTTCTTTTTCAACACCGACTCCTTTCTGCTTTAAATTGTTTCCTCTGGTGACCTAGAAATCAGTTTTTCTTCAAACTAAGAAGCTTCCGCTGAAGTGAAAACACATTATTGTGTAGCATTTACTAGCTTCAGAGAAAAGAAGGTGTCTGTCACTACACGCATTGACTTTAGCAAAACAAATATGATTACATTTGTATTTTAACTCTATATTGATCCTCTTATTAGACACATTACGGAAAGATAAAATTCACGAGTCTGCTTACATTTGACGTGAATCTCCAGTAAAATGATTAACGAGCCTAAAAATTCTTTCTAAAATAATTATCGAAGCCAAACTCCTAGGATTAAAAAGTCTACGGAAGTAATTATGAAGGGAATTATAGATTTGAGACAATTTGTATAATTAGCAATCTCAAAAAATGAGAATCGTGTTAAAATTCAATTTTTACATAATATCCCAGGCAAGAAAGATTTATTTCCTGGGATATCACCTCAATATCTCAGGGATAAATACTTCATTCCTTGGTAATTAATTCCTAAATATTCCAGGACTATATCATTCATGCCTGGGGAATTACTGTAAAATATCAGTACCTCAGGTTTATAATTATCTTATATTATTGCTACAATTTAAACTCAATTAAAAGTTATTACCATTAATTGGATCATGCCTAGTATTAATTATCTTCAATAAATACATTTGACTTAAACACTAGGTTAACATTGTGATATAAAATCATGTGTTCCATTCAAACTAATAGCTATCACTCAAAAAACAATTCAAATATTATATCACACTTGTCACCATTTGTTACCACTTTTTTTTTTTTTTTTGAAGCTGTTTATGCAGCAAACAAGAATGAATGATTTAAGAGCAAACAAATATAGCTTTGAAGACTGAGTGCATATTTATCGAAAAGGAAATTGACAACTTAAACGCTCTGTAAGGAGCTTAAACGATCTAAGTTACTCACCTACGTTTATTTAACTTTTAAATTCAATAACTCTAGTTTGTATTATTCACGTTTGAGCAGTACGTGAATAGAATTGAAACGTAAATTATGCATATAAAATCATAACATTTATAAGGAGAAGTTGACTCAAGGTAAAATGAAACTAAGAAACTACGTAAATAGAATTCGGTAAAACAGGAATTTTTCCATTGAGAAAGTTATGTTGATGGATTCGAAGAGGGAATTCAAAATATTCTTTAACGGCCACACTAGCCTTTTTTTTTTAATTGAAATGTTTTATAATAAAAATCATTGACAATAATCCGATAAAAACGGAAATCATTCCGTTTGCATGAAAAATTATTTCACAAATTTTGATTGTTTTATAATCATAGAGATACAAACTCTTAATTATTAAATGTGATCTACACTGAAACTTTCAGAAAATCTAATTTATATTTATTTGATGAAATAATTATTAATTGTACGTTATTAATATGAATTATTGAACTTATGCAGACTTTTATAATCATATTTTTTATGAATATTTTACGATATTTTTAGGTATTTTCAATCTCAATCAAAGTGTCATAGATTATATTTATTAAAGGTCTTTAATTTTGATGGAGGTATTAAGGTATTAATAATGGTATTTAATAATAAAGGTATGATCCTATGTCCAATATCCAAATAACTTACATGGAAATTTCCAAACTATTTCAAAGATTCTTGAAGGTTCACTGAAGCAAATCATCAAAAGAAATTCAGATCAAGATAATCTTACTCGGAACTTACTTTAGTATTCAATGAATCAATATATTATATGGCTGTTTATGAATAATATGAACCAATTTTTCCCTTATTGAATTCTAGGAAAGTGGTAGATATTCCCGTAGATTTGCTGTCATTACTTGACTAACTTTAAACTCTTCTATTCACTCCATTTAACAGATCAAACTATCAGTGTTCAACCGTATTTTTTGCATCCTTTAAATTATTAATCTGCTACGACAGTCTTGAGATCAATAATATTTATGATGATAATCATGATGATAATCAACAGTTAATCATTAAACAATATTAATAAGAGTAGTTCATACTGTAATTGAAGCAGAAATTTTCGATCATGCTTAGCATGTTAAAATAGCATACAATTACGTGGCTACTGGAGATGCCATTAAAAGGGAAAGAGTTAACGAAAATATCCAAAAGAAGTCAATTGACATTATTATTGAAACTTCTCCATTGATGAGGTTCAACTTTCAAAATCAATGTATATAAAGACTATCCAGACAACTGGCACACTCTCTTGCTTGTGTACTTGACATTCAAACAACAATCATGGACAATTTATCATCGTTAGTTGTTTGTGCAACTCTAACAATCCTGAACAAGTCTAAAATGGGGGGTGAGAATCACCACTAACTATTGTACCGAGTGTAAATGGTGTGAATCACCACTAACTATTGTACCGAGTATAAATGGTGTGAATCACCACTAACTATTGTACCGAGTGTAAATAGTATGAATCACCACTAACTATTGTACCGAATGTAAATGGAGTGAATCACCACTAACCATTGTACCGAGTTTAAATGGAGTGAATCACCACTAACTATTGTACCGAGTGTAAATGGAGTGAATCACAACTAACCATTGTACCGAGTGTAAATGGAGTGAATCACCACTAACTATTGTACCGAGTGTAAATGGAATTAATCACCACTAACCATTGTACCGAGTGTAAATGGAGTGAATCACCACTAACCATTGTGGGAGTATCCGCGTTATATGAATGAGTAAAAATCATTTGGTGAAATATCGACTTACTCATATACACCCTCAGTACTCGGGAAGTGGGTCAAGGTCAAGCACATATTTCTAGAGGTCCGAATAGTTCAAGAACTATGCTAACTCCCACTTTCCAAGTACTGTGAGTGTCGATATCTACAAAACTCCTATTCTTTGTCCTATCTTCAATATAATCATCATTAATTACTCCGCCTATTAATTTCTAGAGAGTAAATCCTATCTTTCCAAGAAGCGGTTCAGGGTTAAGAATAAAGCATCCATTGTTTCTAACGTCTGACCCTCTCTACGAACATTAAAGGTTAGACAACAAAATAATAAATCATCAAACGAGAATGCTTTATATTAACAGTGTCTAATGATATATTGCACAGTGTGGGTTTGATGGACGGAATAGAAGAATGGTTATATAACTTAGAGAAATAAGTGATGGATGTAAAGATTTCCATAATTGAAATTCTTGGAAGATGAACCCATTCAATTCATTCCCTTTACTTTGTTAACATATTGGATGTTAATAATATTGTATAGTGATATTTTATTTAATATTGTATAATGTGGATCATCAATGGTGTATTTTCATTAGTGTACTTACCTACGAAACGAAATCAGAAACTGTGAAATAAAAATGATTGGAATTAATTAATTAATTAATTAAAATTAATTTTTTAATGATATCAATATAAATAAATAATTCCATAATATTCTAAATCAATTTGATACTAAAAATATACTAAAATTTGATACTAAAATATTTGATAATAAATAAAAAATATAAGCATGGTCAATTTATAGGCATTAACAATACATATCATTTATTTCGTCTACAATAGTATAATTATATTATTGCATCTGCTTCAACAACCACATTTTCGTTCATTGAATGCAATTTAATGACAATAAACATAACCATTTGGCTTATCTCGCTCGTAAAGTTTCCCCAGCGACAACAATAAACACTAAATCCAAAGAGATCTGCTACATACAAAGAATGAAATTATTACGAATATGAGATTGAATCCGTTTAAACAACACAAAACTCTAGAAAATTTGAGAGATTCGAAACCCTTCTATAGCGAATTAATAAATTATATTTGCCATCAAATGTTCGAAAATTTGTATTCGTATATTTAATTTATTTTTAAACTTATATATCTTAAATGTTTCCAAAAAAATTCAATTTGTCATAAATGAAGATTTTCTATTTTATCTTAAATAGTTTATAAAACCTATATCCACTAAACCGAGTAAAAGACTTTTCTCTTTCTTACTTAACGTTTGCCCGAAACACAAACAGAAAATGTATACAAACATAAATCCACTATAAATATTTGAAGGTTCCCTTCCAGAATACTCCAGAAACTACCTAATAATAGTAACTAAGTACTTAATTATTCATCTCGCCGAATATATACAATCTATATATATATATATCGTACATAGAGGTAACTATACAAGGCGGGTTATTCATGAATTATGTTTGATGCTGAATCTCCAGACATTCAGACACTACTCTGAAATTCTTTGATCAAGAGGGGGGCCGAAGTCCTCTCAGATTGAATAATCTTCGTTAGGTGGATTCAAAGGTTGGAAGAACATGAATAATTGACTATAGAACTTCCAGATATACACCTCCATAAATTGAACTCTAGAGGTTGATGGTATGGAAGTCCTTTTCAAACAAATGAAGAGCTGTGTCTTTGTATGCACATGCGCAATATCTAACGAAAAATCTCTCATGAATCCTATTTCAAAAAAAAAGATTTGAAATATAATTGTTCAGAGTAATAACAGTAGTCGAAAATATAAGAATAGGATTAAATCGTTATGCAATATAATATGTTTTCATCTGAGAATTAAATAACTATATATATTGAATAATCTAAGTTCTAGATTAATGTAAATCAAAAAGATTCCATATCTTCTTATTGCAAATTAATGCTAAAATTTCTTATCCAACCATTTAAAAATTTCTATTTCGATTTTTTTCAAGCTATACATTCATATTAAAGGTATCATAATGAACATAGAACACAAGAGAATTGAAATGCACTTTTACTATAATAAATATAACATTTAATTTTATCAGGAGATCCTAACGATATGAATTGATTCCTCTTTCTGATTATGTTCCTCTGCTCTATCTTTCCTTTTTATTACATGGGATTGGAAATTTTGAGAGTAAGAGAAGATAGAATTCCAATTATCTGTTTTTGATGTTTGAATTTGGGAATCAGAAGGTAAGAGATTTGGACTGTATTATCGAAAGCTGCATCTTAGAAGACAATGTTCCTTGGAAACATGACCCCATTATCGGAACATAATTCGGAATTTTGATACAATATTGGGGCAATGTTGATTATGATTCACTCTACTATTTATAGTACGAATTACTATCATATTTTTCAGTTCTTTAATTATAGTTTGTTGGATTTGCATGGAAATGTGCTTGAGAATAACATAGTCAATAATATTATATTTATGTTATGTTTATATCATCCCTGAAATATAATGGAATTATATGTTCCATTTCCATTAATTACCAGATCAAACTAGTAAAAAGAATATATCATAAAATGAATAAATTTTTTCCATATCAAAAAAGTCTCATGGATTAACAGAAAACAATAAGTAGATCATATTTATAAAAGAAAGAAATAATGTTGATGACCTATAGAAATATATATTCATTCATGTATTCAAATTGATCACTATTATTCCTTTATTCGATGTTATTAGATGTCACTTCATTTTTCTTTATAAACTTCCTTCCGCATTTCATTCTTTTTATTTTCCATCAAGCAAATATTTACCCAATTCAATTGCCTCATAAACTCACCAAAGAGTCTACCATAAAGACGTAATGGAAGAGTCATTACTTTCCTTCTCTTCCAGTGTCTTGAAAGTCACTAGACTCTGGAGTCATTGGAAGAGTCATTACTTACCTTCTCCTTCAGTGTCTTGAAAGTCACTAGACTGTGGAGTCATTGGAAGAGTCATTACTTACCTTCTCTTCCAGTGTCTTAAAAGTCACTAGACTGTGGAGTCATTGGAAGAGTCATTACTTACCTTCTCCTCCAGTGTCTTGAAAGTCACTAGACTCTGGAGTCATTGGAAGAGTCATTACTTACCTTCTCCTCCAGTGTTTCAAAGGTCACGAGACTCCAAAGTCATTGGATGAGTCCTTACTAATAGAAGAGTCAATGGAAGAGACATTACAAATGGAAGAGTCATTACTTACATTTTCCTCAAGTATCTTGAAGGTCACAAGACTCCAGTCATTGGAAAACTCATTACTAATGGAAGAGTCACTACTAATGGAAGAGTAACTACTTACATTCTCCACCTGTGTCTTGAAAGTCAAGAGACTCTGGAGTCATTGGAAGAGACATTACTAATGGAAGAGTCAATAGAAGAATCATTACTATGGAAGAGTCATTAAAATTTTATCCTTTAAAGGGTCATAGCCACAGATGGACGGGGTAGAATGGAGGACACTCGGTCACCGTTCTCCAGACAACTAAAATATAATTCTGGCGTTTGTTGAGTGTAATGTGAATTACGGCGAGAAAAATACTTAGATAATATAGCCAATTTCATCGAAGTCATACATAGATCCCAAGATAATTTATTACAGCATATTATT
The DNA here is from genome assembly GCA_947561585.1 of Caprella mutica. Classification (NCBI taxonomy): domain Eukaryota; kingdom Metazoa; phylum Arthropoda; class Malacostraca; order Amphipoda; family Caprellidae; genus Caprella; species Caprella mutica. The sequence goes on along the minus strand of CANNZV010000331.1, from coordinate 7,734 downwards.
ATATTAACAATCAAATTTTCAATCAATGGTACATTGCAAAACTTTGAATGCATGTTTTCTGTACGCTTTTTGAATAGACGAAAGAATAATTCCCATGTTAGCAATAAATGTATTACTAAACTACTTCACAGTGATCCGCATAAGGAAAGGTATGAGATATAAATGAAGAGGAGAGGACATTATTATGCTGACTAATGGAAATCTTGCCAAGAAATCTGATTTCCAACTAAATTTGAAACCGTAAATGCTGTTCCAATTTCTCTGTTTTTTTAAGGATATTTGTTTAACATTATGTATTAAAAAGTTCATTTTATAATCATATTTTTAAATTAAATAAACCTAACTTAAAATATTGTGATTTAATGTATAATGAAATAGAGATATTCATGAAAAAAAATAAATCAATGATATATTATTCATATTCATACACAAAGGCAATGTAGAAAATACTTTATAAATGATAAAACTTCACTTTCATTTATTTCAAACATGATAACAATTTTGATGGCATTCAGTCACATTAAAAGTTTTATCTGATATAAATATGTATGCAAATATTTATCTAGGATGTGATATAGCAGATAATATTAATTATTCTACTGCAATATTATATTCAAATTTTTTTTATTACCTGATAAAAATATTCCTTATACAATCATGTTATTAGAATAATATTATGAATATGAAATGTTATTTTTTTACATACAGAATACGCCTTTTAACGTACAGATACAAAAAACACTTCAATTTTCTTATGAACATAAAAAAAACTGAAATGAAACTGATTTCAAATCTAAAACTTAAAATGATTAAAATATACTAAGCTTACTGAAGAGTCTTTGCTGTGGAAGAAGTTGCTGAACCTGAACAAGATAAAAACTCATCCACCATTTGAAAAGATCATTTTTTAAAGAAACAAAAAAGTCCATTTCCTTCTCAGCTTTGATAAATGAAAATGAATGAGAGAAAGAAAATGAATGAGAGGAAGAGAATGAATGAGAGGAAGAAAATGAATGATTGGAAGAAAATGAATGCGAGGAAGGAAATGAATGAGAGGAAGAAAATGAATGAGAGGGAAAATGAATGAGAGGAAGAAAATGAATGAGAGGGAAAATGAATGAGAGGAAGAAAATGAATGAGAGGAAGAAAATGAATGATAGGAAGAAAATGAATGAGAGGAAGAAAATGAAAGAGAGGAAGAAAATGAAAGAGAGGAAGAAAATGAATGATTGGAAGAAAATGAATGCGAGGAAGGAAATGAATGAGAGGAAGAAAATGAATGAGAGGGAAAATGAATGAGAGGAAGAAAATGAATGAGTGGGAAAATGAATGAGAGGAAGAAAATGAATGAGAGGAAGAAAATGAATGATAGGAAGAAAATGAATGAGAGGAAGAAAATGAAAGAGAGGAAGAAAATGAATGAGTGGAAGAAAATGAATGAGAGGAAGAAAATGAATGAGAGGAAGAAAATGAATGATTGGAAGAAAATGAATGAGAGGAAGGAAATGAATGAGAGGAAGAAAATGAATGAGAGGGAAAATGAATGTGAGGAAGAAAATGAATGAGTGGGAAAATGAATGAGAGGAAGAAAATGAATGAGAGGAAGAAAATGAATGATAGGAAGAAAATGAATGAGAGGAAGAAAATGAAAGAGAGGAAGAAAATGAATGAGAGGGGAAAAAATGAATGAGAGGAAGAAAATGAATGAGAGGAAGAAAATGAATGAGAGGAAGAAAATGAATGAGAGGAAGGAAATGAATGAGAGGAAGGAAATGAATGAGAGGAAGAAAATGAAAGTGAGGAAGGAAATGAATGAGAGGAAGGAAATGAATGAGAGGAAGAAAATGAATGAGATGAAGAAAATAAATGAGAGGAAGAAAATGAATGAGAGGAAGAAAATGAATGAGAGGAAGAAAATGAATGAGAGGAAGAAAATGAATGAGAGTATTAAAATGAATGAGAGGAAGAAAATGAATGAGAGGAAGAAAATGAATGATAGGAAGAAAATGAATGAGAGGAAGAAATGAGCTTTAGATTAGTTTATTTCATTCACTCAGTTTCAGTTGTCAAAAAAGTGTATATTCACATTAACATTGCTTAGAATATAAATTTCAAAATTCCTCCACTAACCTTCCAAAATTGGTGTCACTTCCCAGATAAATATGTTACCTTAAAATTAAATATTAACAAAATATTCTGCTTAGCATTCTGTCTCATTCAGATTATAACTTCACTGCAGTTTTATTTGTTGCGATTCTGTCAAGATCAGACATGGAAGTGAAGGACTTGAAGCTACACTTTGTAATGCAAAGAAACATTTGCCTTTTCCTTTGATCTTGAATTCAATTTGCATTTCGTCTCTACGATTCAAGTCCACACAACTATTCTCAAAATATAAAACAGAAGTCAGGGTGTTAAACGTTAGTAGGGAGAATAAGGTGTTGTATTTGGGATTACTAAGACAAAATTGAAGGAGTTGATGTTTGTTACTTGTAAAACCGTGTGTTGAGACTATTATTATTTACTAAATTATAAATGTAAGTAATTATAATAAAATTGAGAAATTTTGGTAACATGTTCTAAAACATCTGTTAACATTGTATTTTGCATTTGGATATAAGTATCAAATTAATTTTAACATATTCTATATATCTAAACAAGTTCATGTTTCCTGCTGTTCAATATTCCGCTATAACAATACCATTTCTTATTTGCAGCAGATGCTCATAGAGTGGCTCCATCGTCTGACAGTATTTTCCTTCTGTTGACTGATTCCTTTTCAATAATCATTGAATATCAAAGTTTTGAAAAGAATAAATTCTCATTAATATAAAATTTCAACTCTCAATATGTTCAATATATTAAATTATTTAATACTAAAACCTTTCTCTATTAAGATATATCACCTGATAAGTAAATATTGAAATCTGTTTCTTTTTTATTAAAAGTTTATGTTTTCTATAAATATAAAGTATGAATATTAATAATAATGATTATTCTACAGTTTCAGAAGATAGGTTCTGTAGGTTCTACGCCACTGTATTAGAAGATCTAACTTTACCTGCTAACTGATGAAACTCAAACGTAACTAAGTTACTTCGGTAATCAAATTCCTAACTGTATCTCTCGATTGCATTTGGTTCATTTCCTGAGTGCAATCATGATAAAGTTGTATAATATGACTAGTCTTTCGAGTTATTTATTGAAATCTTTTGATAAAAAGGAAAAAATATTACTTGAAATATATAATCAATGAGTAAAGTTTTTCTTTTGTTCCTTCTATTTCAGAGATTAAAATCCGAGTTATCAGAAATGATTGGAAAGGATGGAAAAACTATTTATGAAAACAAATATAATGATTCAATCAATAATTTTTTTTTAGTTCTACTAAACGATGAAACAATTAATATATCAAAAATATGAAAAAATATCAACAATTTAAATTACATGAAAATTTTTAGCGATTCGAAGAGTGGACTGATAAACACAACATCAATCTTTTCCTCGCCATTGAACATAATTATCCCTCTTACATTTTCCAAAGAAGTTATGGGAGTGAGAGTCCCGCAATAAATTACGAAACACTCCGTTAAATGGACTGTGAGGAATAAGAAATTCTAATCTAGGATTTAGTTCCCAGATGTTATTTACCTTGAGAGAATTTGATGGTTTGTTCATAGAATATTAAGATGGGTCCACTCGATGGGTTCACCATACAATTTCGATATATATCAATCTTGATTCACAAGCCATAAAGAATTGTAATTATAGTTATAGTTATAGTTAATTACTAGAAAATTCACTAAAACATATCAAAATGAATATCAAATTATAAAAATATGTATAAAATAATTTATAAATACAAGATGGATATTATTACAATACAAATTTATTATTATTTATTATTATTTGCAGGAGGGAGCATTCGCCGGCCAATCTCGCTCGACACTAGGGGCTTTGATGGCCGGAAACCGGAAGAGGGACCTCATTTCTGAGGAGGATGCTGAGTCACGATGACGATGACTAATTATATATTACGAATGTAAAGAGGAATGGAAATATCACTTAAAGTAAGTAGTTCCCATCAACTCAGTCTTGTGAATTGGGAAAATGTTTCGACAGTTCCAATAACAGGAGAGAAGGAGTTTCAATCTGCATATGAAGTGACTTTCTTTTAACTTCCTCCTTTTAAGTAATGTTAAGCTTTGTGAATTTTGTAACTTGGATTATATTGAAGAAAAGATGGTTTGGGAATGAAAGGATATACTCAAATCACGTCAGGGAAAATGTAATACTGAGAATAAAATTAATTCGTAAAATATATGAAATTGTTTACTATGAATGATTATTCATAATCATATTAAAAAATCGTTATTTTAGTAGCATTACCATCTCGATTGTGTAGAATAACTGAATATTCAAAATCACACGTAATAGTGAACTCAATTCTGTTAAGATAGTGTTAACCACTCACTATATTTTGCTTCTAACTAATTAAAATAAAATAACTAATTCCAATTAAAATGAGTCAGTACGGAAATAATAAACACGATACTTCCATTAATGTCCAAGTGGAATGATAATTATATTATTTAAGTGAATAGATTTAGGGCAGAGAGTGTTCTGAAGTTCACTTCAGTGAATGAAACTGAAAAACATTTCCTTAATTTAAATTAGACAATTGGAATTAGAAAATAGGAGCAAATACGCTACAAAATGGAACGTTTCAATGGTCAATCAATTATAAATAATGATTAAATATTAAAAAATATTACGTAGTACTTCTTCTGATTTTTGTTCAATCATATTATGATAATTGCCATTTATTTCAATGAATAATATATATTGTATATAATCACTATAGTTATCTGAACTGTGGATAGTATAAAATGATTATAACACTCGTGTCCGGAAAATTTGTTCACGGAAAATTCGTCCACGGAAAATTCGTCCACTAAACTATTATAAAGTAGTTTAATGTATGTATATAGCTACATAACACATATGTAAATTGTAGGTATGTATGGAACAAAACGGGTAAGACTAAACCAACTGCGAAAACCCATTATATAAATTTGAATTTTGGAATGTTAGAGACCTAGTATTATACAGGAATTGCCCCGAACTAACAATTATCTAGAATGTTTCCACTCCGCAATGAGAACATCAATTACGATAGAGCATCCTAATATTTGGAAACTTGTCGCAGTTTTGATAAAGGAAGGAAAACTAACCCAAACTACAGTAATTCAAACGAAGAGAGGTGACACAGAAGGCCAAAATATCGAGATATTGATGGGAAAAATGAAAAAGCTAGTATCGCAAATTGCAGCTATTTTTTGGACAAATGTTGTTCATGTTTTGCATTACTGAAAAAATACATTATTAAACTTAAATAATATATTAAGTTATTTGTGTTTAGTTTATTTTATCTTTTCAATTATAAATAACAAATATTGCATAGAATGAATTTTTCCATCAAAAGTTATAACTGTTGGACATAAATGTTATTTTCACCTAACCAGATTTAATGCAACTTCAATTATATCTTATATATATTGTTAACACTCAATGATGCCATTCTTCATATTCCTAATTTATGAAAAGTTAGGACGGATATTCCGTGGACGCATTTTCTGTGGACGAATTTCCCTTGACGAATATTCCGTGGACGAATTTTCCTAGTTTCAGCAACACTATATTATAAATATTATTCTATAGTACAAGATTAACTGAAGCAAAATAAATATTAGTTGCAATGAAAAGCTGTCATCAATATAAAAACGATTCATTACATGACTAGGATCTTGAAAAATAGTGCTTAATATATACAATATTTGATATTTCTTATATTATTTTATGATTAAAATGATAAAACTAGTAATAAATATCAATATATATTGAACATATATTACCTAAGCCTTTAGAACCCAATGAGAGACTTCCTCATCTATTTCCTTACGAACTGCTGACTCAACATTTACAATGCTTTACAGAGCTGAAAAATGAGACGGACACAACAATTAATTACCTATACACAGAGAGATGTTTATGGTGGCGCCATAGATGATCCTGTGTTGAGTCAAACTTAAATCTCTGGTGGATCCAACATAATTAATGGTCAAAATTAAATATATTTTTATTTTTAGTTAAATTATAATTTGCTACTGACAGGAATATAAGAAGTAAACCGTTCATGAATGATGAAATAAGATTTATAAGTATATGTCAAGTAATATAATATTTTCAGTAAATAATATAGTATATAATTGAAGACCCAGAGTGTTCAATCGGTACGTTTTAAAAAGTAAAATTTATACTGCCGACTCTGCAAAGCCAAAAAAGTGAAGAGAAAACACTCTTCTGTAATATCATCACGCTTCCAATCTCAGTTCTATTGATTGAAAGACTTTCTTATTTCGGACTCTCGATATACCGAAAAGTTCATTATTGTTATTATTTTATGTTGAGTCTCTATAGAGTACACATTTAAGTTTGGAAATATCGAACCGGAGAGTTGTATTTTTTTGAATTAATTATTATATATAGGTTGGAAAGATAATTTTTTATGTCTTTCTCAGGTTCCTCAGCTTTATAAAAAGGAATAATATATTTTGTACACAATGAATATAATACTTAGATTTTCCTTCTTATATGAAAATAAAATTTAAACGAAATAAATAAAAGAATATCACAAGAAATGGTGCAAATAAATCGTTTTCTCACTCGAGAAGCAGAATGCTGCTGTGTAGAAGTACCCCGAATAGAATCCAAATACCAAATTCTAAAAGGGAATAGCCGGTGATCTTCAATGAAATTCGTGATAGAATCTACAAGGAATTCCAATCAGTCGAGCAGTAAAAGTACGCTATCGCCCACCACTGCATTTCTCGTCAGCAGAAAACTTTAGAAACTTAGAGAATGGGGATTGATTGGCCCGATTTAGGGACGGAATTTAAGTTTCTTTCTCTGTATGATGGAGATAATTTTGCTCTTCATTTTCTTAATTAGCTTATTGGATTATTTTTGTAAAAATAAACGGAGAAAATTAGCAGCTCTATGGTAGGCCTGTCTTTAGATTTGGATCTGTTGGGCTTTTTTTTATCTTGGATTACAATCGTATGATATTATATATAGATAATATGATAATTTATTGGAAACTGTTATGAATATATAATATATTTCTTTACTTAAATTCAACCTATACAGGGTTGGTCAAACAAACCGGAATTCAACTTTGAATTGTTATATCTCAAAAACTACTAACGTTCCAATTTTTCTAATGAATACATTTATGTTTGTCTACTTTTTTTACATGAATGGTGAAAATTTTGAAACTATTTATCCATCTTTATTGATGCAATAGTGATTATAGTAAAAGTATGCTTGCGCACAAACAGAACAAAAAGAAGATTGTTTTTTTTAATAAAAAAACGATAATCCTTTATATTTATAACATATTATTATAACGACCCATTGTACGATATACATTTAATCTATATTTCTTCCTTACTATCTACTAACTCCCTCCACATGTCCTCCATTTCTTCACGAATATAATTCAATCTATGTTCTCATTGCTGCCATAACGATCGCTGTGTGACATTTGCAAACTGATGTGTTCAACAATCGCATTATTGCCTAATCTATGCAATTGTGTGACAACCAAGATCATCGGGCATAACTCCTAATCATTTTTTCTTATGGTGACATTTGAAGAATTTAGTGTTATAC